>JAOEJI011035123.1:0-29260 GCA_025448255.1 Umimayanthus chanpuru
AAAAAAACCCCCCCCCCCCCCCCCCCCATCCTCAAACTAAAACATCAGTGACAGTGTCGCTCAGGTAGTTTCACCACTTGAAAAGCTTAGTTCTTTTGCTGACATTTTAAGCATTCCACTGAAAATTTTACTTGAAATATCTGCTCAGTCAAAGAGTTTGAATATCTTACGATCATTTCCACTTATTCCCTTTTTACTGTTTTTAGTAAACGATTTGAGTTCCGTAAAGGGTATGAACTGGGAACCAATTTGCGTTGTCATGCACAACCTAATCTCAAGGCACCAGCTGGGAAAGGATACAGCAAGATTCATTTCTCGAAATAGGAATAAAGGAACTAGAATAGGATTTATTATCACCAACATATATGAACAAAATATAATCACACAAAAAGTAAAGGATAAAATACATTTTACGTGATATAATTCGTATCTAACCTAGCTCGCATTACAATCACACGGGTGAAATTTAGGGAAGCTAGCGTTACAACGAAAGCAATACTATAAAACCATTGGAAAGCAGATTAGTTTTTAGAATGTACAAGAGTCTATTTTTAAATGCAGATTCTGGTTTTACCGCTCAAGGAGCCAGCTTCCTGTTTTGTGTTTTTAAAAAGGATTAAAGAGGAATGAAAAAGAAAAACCGAAACGTGCCATTAATGCGATTAATAATAGACGTGACAGAAATCCCCTCAAAGTACCGATGGTATAATTTAATAATAAAAGAGATTAGATTCAAAAACAAACCTTGATCCGTCTTATATGGGACGCTAAACTAATATTTTGTTGCTGAAGTTAGACTTCTAGAACTGTCTGTCGATGTACGGAATTCGATCAGGTGTAAGAGTCCTGAAAGTCTTTGGGAAATCTCATAAACTTAAGAATAGTTTAACGAACTCACTGTCGATAGGACAAATAGGAGGACAATACCTACCAGTTGTTAACCTGCAGTATTGTTAGTCCTGTCTCCTGGGCCAACTGGCGCTTTTGCTCCTCGGAAGGATAAGGATGCTGGAAACAAAGGCCAAAATTTATAGATACGATATACAGTCCGTGCAAATCTTAATTCAGTAGATATATATTTGTTTCTAGTGGTTCGGCCGAAAAGGTTGGAGCCAAACATCAAACGATAACCTCAATTAACCCTTTTGATTTATAAACAATATTGTTTCAAAACTGCAGCTGCAGTTTTGCCTTGTCCGGCTATCAGAAACTAGCGACTCTTTTAGAACAAGATGATAAAAATAAACAAATTAATGGTTTTTCGACAACTCTTTCATAGGAGAGACGTCTTTTTTGGCTAGCAAAAGTTGTTTTTAGCAGAAAAGGCACAGGAACAGGATGTTTTGACAGGTTAAACTATATAAACATTCGTGAAGAACACAAAAGCTGTGCAATATCTGGCTATCTGTCTATAAATCTTGTGTAATATAAAACTTAAACGGGATCCAAAGACTAAACAATTTTATTTCACAAGGAAGAGCAACAAACTCACGCTAAAATTAGAACTAGCGTACACGCAATTGTACATGCACTGAATATATTGCATGCATTTTGTTCATTGTACATTTTCATATGATTCGACTGTGAATCACAAGCTAAGACTCAGTGGCAACACTATATTGATAAAACATAAAATCAGACTTGATGGTAACTTTTCGAAGCAGTACTCTTAATTGCGTTAAGATTCTTAGTTTTATTTCAATTTCTCTAAACACATACATATTATATTGGAGCAGTGCCTTGTTGTACAAAATATTTGCTTATGTCGTAAAAGCCCCTGAATAATTCAAGATACCAAACATGTCTTTCAATTTGTTACTCCGCAACAATAACAGCACCTGAACCGTGACAATTACTGAAGGGTAGAATTAACACTTTATGTTTGTACTTCAACTGACAACTTCTAGCTGTAATGTAATAACGTTATTTCTAAAAGTTGACTTAGCAAAAACTGATCATAAAAAGGGAAATTAAAAGAAAGATTTGTTGCCATACCCACACAACGAAAATAAATATTAAGATCAACATTGAACACTCGTTTGTATATAACAACAAAATGAAATAACACATTTTGAAGAAGCTTAGTCAAAGAGCTTTGTGTGGTAACCCGATTTTAAGAAAAATAAATCGACACCGTTTAGTACCACAAGTACTCGCATTTATTTCATTCCATTTTGCTGCCTTGTGGACTTTTGCCGTTTAATACTTTTCGATCAGCTATCATTAATACTGAATCTCAAGTGTAGACAGCGGAATTTTATGTGATCCTAAAACCCGCATTTACTGGAATTTAAGAACTGATCAACAGTAAAACGTTTGCTCATCAGGAATTTGAAAGACGCTAAATGTGCTGTAGCAAATGAATTTCAGAAAACCAACGTCAATAATCCGACCATGCTACGATTAAGCCAGCCAAAATTCGCGACGTTCGAGGCAACCTTTTGAAGGATTTTGGTCATGAATAAGCGAGTGAGTGAACGGCCAGCGTGTCTTAAGTGATCAGCTAACGGCATTCTTTGACATAGAACAAGTTGATGAAATTACCACTTTGTTTTGAATAAGCTGTATAAATCACTATTTCAAGGGCGCGTTCGATTGTCTCTATTCCGGAATGGGAATAAACAGAATAAAAACTTTGTTCAATATTATTGGTCACAATGCCTGCCAAGTTAGAAGAAAACACAACCGAGTTATATTTTCTCGCCCGGTCATTACTTTTAACTAGTTATTTGACTGTTCTGCGAATCAGGAAAGAAATTTGAAATTTTATTCTTATTCCGGAATAGACTGGATAGGGGCAATCGAACGCACCCCAAGTGTAAACTTTCAAAAGCCCAAAGGATAGCTTTATCATTTAAAATAATATTTTCCAAAAAAGTTAAACTAAAAACTTTTGTTTCTAGCTGGTAAGCAACTATAAACCCTGTGAAGTGCGTCTCACAAAAGATATTTTGAGTCGATTTCTGTAAATAAACCATTTATCTTGTTTCCGATAAAACACAACACAGATTTATAATGCTAATCTACTATAAGACTAAAGTGGCAATCTGACCGCCCTCGGTTTACGACGTTGCGCAACAACAGAAGTTAGTATCTTCAAGCTACTGGTTCTATCCTTTGTCATTTTCTTGTCATCAGTTCGATAACAACATTTACTTATTTTTTGTTTCATCCTCCCGTCAGTCAAAAACCAAGCAAAATATTTTGCTTATCAGACACTAGTGTATCGCCATTGAACAAAAACGATTTGTCCTACTTGACAAAGAGAATAATAACTATAATTCCTGTTCTGTCACCCAGTGTATCAAGTTTATTCATCGATAAAAAGAACAAAGACAAAGTTTACGAAACGAGACAGTGGATGTTCTGGTGTCGAGTTTATCCGTGCGTTTAAAAAAACAAGACGCAATATTCGAAACAGGTACCATATTCATTGTTTTGCTCGTTTATGAAAGAAAAGCAACATTACACCTGTCAGATAAAACTGAAAACTTGCTTTGTGTAAAATGTTTGACCACTTTTGTATATTGTACGAAGTACAATCTTTTACCGTGCAAAGAAAAGTGTGATGAATTGTGCACTTGTGTTCAACCGACGGGTGAGTTTATTCACCGAAATTGCCAGTTTCTACTGTCCAAACAACAACTTTTGATACACACATATCCAACCACTTCAGATCAAAAGCCAAGTTTACGGAATGCAAGAAGCGTACAGACTTAAGTTTTTTGATTATTGCAATATCCTTCTGGGAGCAATTGTTGTCTTGATTATCTAAGTTGCGCAATCTGTTCTCAACACTTTCCGAATCCCAAAAGGTGGTTTGCAAAATGGCCTCTCGCACAAAGTTCGTATGACAGTTGGCACGAGTGCAGGACATCGTTAACAAAATGCATCTCCTTCGAAATGAGTGAATAAAATTCTTCTCTTATTAAACGGTGTTGAAACAACCTTTGAATAAAATGATTTTATTCAGTCTATTTCTCGAGCTAGTTAATATAGACACACATACACACTGAATTGCATCCATATAAACGGATACACACAAACAGCAAAGCTCTTCTTGATAAAAATAAACTCTTAAAAACAATTCAGTGCTTATATAAAAAAATGACTACAAATTAGCTTTACACCCACTCACCGTTAAATGTTGGAAGAGCCACGCTTTCATGATGTTGGTAGCGGCTTTGGGGAATATCCCTCTCTTCTTTTGTCGTTTCTTGTCTGTATCATCATCAGTGTCTCCCGCCCCATCATCGGATCCAACCGACGTGCTTAGTGATGGGTCTGCGGAAATTTGGGAAGTTTCAGTATCTGGATTTTCTCTCTGCATTTTGCGCAGAGGTTGTCTTCAGAAGAACATTTGTAAGGTATTCCTTCACGTAGAGATACTGGTTGTTGTTCATCGATCTGCAATATCGATAGACTCACCAGTCCCAACACAAAACACCTTTTTTGGTAACACTGCGCGGTCACAAGCTGCCGGTCGTAAACCTGCGAATGCGGCTATGCCGCTGCATACGGTTTCGTTGTTTGATTCTTTGACATGAAATAAAGGATTCAATCTCGATATAGTTTATGGCATTGGTAAGTAATTGTTCATTTAACCGCTTAAGGATGTAATACACCAAATCATCATGGCCATGTCAGTTTTGATAAAGGAAAGCACGTTTTATTGGATTTGCGGCGTTTAAAATAACTGAAATTGAATTGTATGTTATTAAGCTAGTTTATATTTGTAGGCACAAAGACATTTTCACAGTGCAAAGTACAATAATAACACGGGTGAACAATATACTTAAGACAGTTTGAAAGAACAAATTACCGTCTTTTTTTCCACTGAGATAGAATATTTGTAAAGAGCAAAAAAAGTGAAAAACAAGTATACCGCAGATTCTTGTTGCTAGTAGATATTTCTAATCTTGTAAAAGAAAAACAATGAAGTACACTTAAAATCAATCGGAGGTGTTAGATGCTGCCATCATAGTATCATCAAGGTGATACATCTGAAAAGACTTGTTAAGTGTCACCACTCAATCTTGTTCGAAAAGTGAGACAAGAAGGAAAGAAATCGTCGAATTATTAGCAACAACGCTAGCTCTGTTATTCTGCCACGACTTCTAAAGGATTTTCAAAACAGCTTGTTATCATTTCATGAACAACAATATTCAGGTTCGTTTTGTAAGTGCTTTCGAGAACACAGAAAAGAATGATAATAACTCCTTGTAGGTGCTTGAGCTGTGCTCGACGAAACAACCTTCAATTTCGCACTGACAATATACTTCACTTTTGTCAGTTCCTATTTTAAAGCTTTCATTAACATTGGGTTTTTATCGGCCTTACCTTTAGTCTCAAGCTCTTGAATTTTCTGCTGTTTAACCAGGTTAACTTTTTCAGCACAAGTGCTGGTCTCAACAAAGACCCTGGCGAGTTCCATCATTGCAATTTTTTTCTTTTTTGCTGAATTTTCAGTGACCCGTTACTCAGACAGGTGAGTCTAGGATTGATTCACCGTCGCGTTGACAGCATTCATATATTGAAAGAGATCCACAAGATGCTACATTGAGACATCGGGGAAATGTTAACACAAGAAGATTCGATGGCACAAATGAGACTTTAGAATGCTAAATACACAGACTGATTGATGTAAAGACAACTTGACATCCTTATGAAAAGTGAGCTATTGCTGAAAAACAGCTGCTCAAAAATCGAAAACACTTGGAGAACTGACAGCAATGCTTGACAGAGATTAAAATACAATATTTAAAAGTTGAGCTGGCTCGCCAAATATCTTTCGTTTAGCGCGATAGAACTACGTCGAATCGCCTTTCGAATTATGACTAAAAATTCTGAATTAAGTCCCTGTTTCAAAATGGGACGATAAAACAATTTATTGAAAGAAGTGCAATTAACCAAGGGCCTAAATCATAACTAATAACCGACACAACGCCCTCCTGGAAGTCTATGAAGGTTCTTGATGTTCTGTCGCTTTTGGAGTCCTCTTGAGTTAACCAAATAGGCATGTATATCAGTAAGAAATTTTCTTCCTTCGACTTTCTTAATTTTACAAGGGAAGCAATAAACAATTTCCTTACTTATAGTTATACACTTCCTGATATCAGCAATTTAGCGAGAGCCTGGGTAAACAAGCAAAGCGAGATGCTCTTTCAGACGAAACCTTTTGGAAGAAATTGGAGACCCAAACTGATTTGTAGGGTGCTTAATTGCGTGATAAGGGCTAAGATCAACCAAAGCCTATCTGCAATCCTTACTTAATTGATTTGTTCAGGAAAGGCATAGCTTTGATAATTTAGCTAACATTTCACCACCATGACAAAGATTCATAACAAGATATTATTCAAAATGTGACACTCCTCAACCCAATCTTTACAGTGTCAAGACAGTCACCATCAGCTTCTGCTCAAGTACTTACAAAAACCTTACATATATAACACTTCACCTGTTTTTTCATGACAACAATAATACCCTTGAATATGCCTTCCGCAGGGCAAACTACGATCAGCATTAAAATTAATGATTTTGTGAAAATCTCGGGTAGTTGCAGCTGACTGCATTTGTTGGCCTGTTTGTGTTGGAGTGGGGAAGTCCTTGCAAGCACACTCAAAGTGACCCAGTTACGATGGTTTTCATTATAAGAAATATCGAGCACTTCCCAGCAGATTGTAGATATAAACTATGACGAAAGTGTAATAAATTATTAGATGACAGTACTTCAGGAAATTACTGGAGGAAATTGCAGCGGCTATCTTGTCAGATTTATCAAAGAATCAAAGGCTAGTGTCAACGGAAAGACAGTGCAAGAAATAGCATGGTACACATACACTTAAATGAAAAATAGCCCACTGATCATCAGCTACAGTATTGTAAAAAAAATTACGATTTCCACCTTAAAGCAAAGCAAAATCCAAAAGTTTTCTAGGCATATATTCAGATTTGTACAGACTTATCTTAAGTTTAAGAAAACTTTGCAATCGTGGAGAAATCGCAAGGGCCACGCAAGACACCCAAACTTCACTAATTACACTCTCTTTCAAATTACGACAATTCTTTCTCTAATGCCCCGTAATCGTTTACATAGGAAAGAAACCCCATTTCCTAGGTTTCCTATCAGTATAGCACAAATATATAACTAAGCAAATGCATATAAGTCCACCCCCAGAAATAAGCAAATTCAATTTCCATCATGATTCTTCATGTTGACAAATCAGTAAACGAAATTGGCACATCTGCCTTTAGTTGTTAATTTCATCATCTTCGGTCTGTCATAATAATTTCAGCAAGAGGAATCTTTCTTTTGTCTTTCTAAACAATGGAAGCCTTGAATCTAAAAACAGCTCGTTCTGAGCCGTTCAATTTAGCCTAATTGTAACTTTTCTTTGACAATTAACTATGTTTGTACTTGGAGGGTTTGCCATGTCAATTCAGTCGATGGATGATAAAAGAAGGCGTTTTCAAGCGAGAAACACACGCGATAACCAACCACAGAAACCCCCGCAGCACGGTTTGAAAAGCTATTATCACAGTTTGTCTGTTTGTCACTCAAAACAAAGCCAAAAAGCCACACGAGGGAAATTTCTTGACAAGACAGTATTTCGTCTGTTCGAATAACAACATATAATGACTTCGCTTGCACGCATATGGAAGTGATGGAAATTTACATATCTGTCCATTTCTTGTCGTGTATGAAGTAAAATGATATTCTTTTTAATTACCGAGAGAAAGGAGCCTTTGTGCAGCTGTGTCAACAACGACCTAGAGCTTTCAACTCAATAAAAGCCCCGAAGAATAAACGCATTTCTGAACCAATAATTTCACTATTCACTTTCACTCTTTATATAATCGCAAACGTGGATTAACACAAAAGGAAAAGCTACATGTTTAGCATAATAAAAGCTTGATAAAACAGTGCCATAGATAAATTCTTCTTTAGTGATATATTATTGAAGACATTATTAAAAAGACATCCAAGACGGAAACAATTTAATAACGAAGTGATGGAACTGTCGCTTCTAATAAAGCCAACTCGATTCTTACCTTCCGGAGTTTCTGGCCCTTCGAGGGCCGAATTTGAGGGTGGTTGGGTGGGGGATTGTACATTTTGCCCCGAGTTGGTATTTTCGTTTGGCGGTGCTGAATTCCAATTCTGTTGACTTGCTGCCTGTGGGCGAAATTTACATACAACTTGAACATTCGAGGATCGCGTGAATTGTTCTGTCGTTATCGTCCTAACACAACCTAATCAATTGAAATCTATTCAGAATGATGACAGAAAGTGAATAGAAAAAGTAAAGCTAGAGGTGCAAAAATTGCGACATATAACCCATTTTTGTCATCAGTGATTACATTTACAGAATGGTGAGCATATTATCCACGCAACGCAACGCGCTAATTGCTCGGAAACTTATCCGTTACTCCCCTCGTGTGTTGAAGCCTAGTTAATCTAGAGCCTGCAAGTGAACTACCAGTTTCGCTAATTTCTCAACATATTTAAAAATGCAAGTTTTAAAAACGCATTAAAGGCCGAGCGTGAGCGCGAAGCGAAGACAGCTAAAACACGATTGTTTTAAGTTTCTGTCAGAAAAAACAAGAGGTGTGAATTTGATCTTAGATAAATGCTTCACTTCTACGGCGCGAAAGAACTGTTTCAACACGTCAACCCGCCAAACGAACTGTCGAAACGCAATAAAAACTGTAACAGGTTGACAAAACACAACAGCAAATTAAGTGTCTTATTTAATACCTTAGGTGTTCAAAAGTGACTTTTACAAGTTGCTTTGTGACGGTTTATTCGCATATCCCGTACACACAAACCGCGCCGTTGGGACTACTTAGCAAAGAAAAGAATGGTGAAGTTAACAAACAATGGCCAGTTTAGAAAACAACGCGACGGGAGATGTTATAAATAGGGAAATTGCGCGCAGCTCGTGTTTAAGTCTCTGCGAGAGATAATACTTCTACTGGGGCAGCCTATCTCGCGATTTTGAGAGCTTAAAAAGCTGGTATCACTCGTCTTAATAGCCTTTCATCCACTTAGGAGATAATTTGATGTTGTGAGAGAAATTTACACCTTTGAGGTGCAGCTTACCTCCCAGTTACACGCAGCAGAGACGGGAGAGACTCTAGCGCTGGCGTGGCGGCGGACTGACTGAACAACAGGAAAGGAGTACTTACAACGGTGTCGTGCAGTACCTGTAAGGTGTCCTCCAGTGGGCTTCCTGGGTTACCATCATCATCCCCTTTACCCTTGCTCCCCCCTTCCTTTTCATCCATCACCAAGTCGATGGGCATTTTGCCTTTTAGACAGGCAATGTAGCGCTTGCAAAAATTATCGCACAGCTCGTGCACCTAAGAGGCGAAGTTTAAAAACAAATTAAGCAATTTTTCGCCTGGGATGCCTTCCAATTTATAGATAACTGTTGTATTAGCACAGAGAAATACCTTTGAAATCTAACGAATAAAAGCAAGTGACAGGGCGAGATTAAATTTCTATCTAAAGATAACGTTAATTTATGCATTATGCAAATTTCCGTCTGAAATTTGTCTGGAGAGTTTTATATACACAGAGAGCAAAGTGCAGAGCGAATATGTTGAACCTACGATCCTGGCGTTTGTTTTATTAGATTTAAAATAGGAGGAGTGATGGGTCAGTGAATGGTTAGCAGTTTTACAATCGACTTAATCGAATAAACATTGAGACGGTTTTAGATGAGGCTTACCTTCTCAAGCTCCAGTAAATGAAATCGAAGAACTTGAATCGACTGAATCATCTATGTACGAAAGTGTAAGGAAGATAACAGAGAATTAGTGAAAATATTGGGAACTTCATGGCAACAAAACATCGCACTGGCTCCTCAGTGTCGAAACCAGCTTATATACGTAGGCCAAAAGCATGTGGCACTATTTGTGTTATTTAAATTCAATCAACGGGGTTTGTATTAATATTTTAATACGTCCACACACAAAGCTGATAGCTTGTGGGTTTTATAAGATAAAACAACACTTACCAAGCTATCGACTTCGTGGTTTGAGGAAAAAATGGTCTTGTCACCCCTAAACTGTAAGAGATAATAGCAGTGCGAATGTTATTCCACAGACAAGAGCTTTACACAAACGTGATTCGAAGTACTACAGAACAGGTTCAGAGCATAACGTCAGACTAGGAAAGACACCAGCTGAAATATCCAACGGTCTGGATGTGGAAATAGTAAGTTTAGAAAAAGCTACGACTACATCCCTAGCCCGGAGAGAAAATATTAACGGCTCGACAAACCTGTTTTGAGAATGCTGATATATCTTCGTTGAAGGACGCAGATGAGCATACATCTCCCCCGACTGCACCAGGCTCGCGTGGAGTACATGTTGCCAGTTCGCACTTTTCGAAGATGAGAGCCAGCAAGGGGAAGAGAGGATGCCTGATAGAAAGCACGAGGTACAAATGAACAATGTCTAATTTACTTTCCTAGTCCATCGATTAGCTTGCGTCCCCGTGGGTTAAAGTCGCGGGAGGGAAAGATAACATGCGCGAATATGTGTGATGTATCTGTGGCCACGGTTGAGTAGCAGCTCTGCAGCCGCTGCTCCATTGAGTTGATCGTGTTTGAATATGAATTGTTTCACACCTCCAAGCTTCGTTTTAATAATTATCGTCATTGTATGGCAGTTATTACACACGGGGCCTGATCAAGCAAGTCAGTTAGAGTTTGCAGGTAAGACTGACAAGTAAATTGCAGCACCTTAAGTGTACCTACCCATATATTAACTCCTTATCTCTCTTATGTATATCAGACACAGTGCTCATAACGGACGCGGAGACAGAAGGAGGGTGATGATACGCTGAGCTCACGCTCGTGTGATTCATGTGTGGCTGCATTTGACCCGCAGACGAATTCCTAGTGTGATCATATATCGAAGTTGGCCCTTCCATTCCAGCGAAGGATCCGACATCATCGTATGGCTGAAAAGTAAAACGCTTCTGTCAGCTGTTACAAATAATACACATTGTATATTAAAATCAAACGATCGTGCATTTCTAAACAATCTTGGGAAATATGCACACATATCACAAGGCACCGAGCTTGCAGGCCCGTATAGCTCACTGACCCGTTGCGCCATACAGTTCGAAAGAGCTGATGTTGTTCCACGTTGTGATTGAAATCGCCGTATGCAAAGTCGTTATCGTACAATTGCAGTAAATGTTTAATCCCGAATACTGACAATCGCTTTGGTGCTAACACAGTTGGATAGCTTTCTAAACTTACAACCCGTCAACCGAATGTAAGGAAAAGATGTTTTGGCCGTCAACACAACCAGTAACGAATTGTCAAGCCTGTCTCGTGGCTTTTGGTCACAGCTCTGTCAATCACAAGTCAAAATCTCCATAGATCTTGTCACTTAGTTCGGATGGAGAATTTAGCTGTCGATCAGAAAGCTTTTCAGCTTTACCGGAAAACTGCGAATGACTGCTAGAGTCTGAAGGGCCGAGAATTTAATACAGGAAGGATATTCTATACATTTAATATATAGCGACTCTCAGACACTTACGATGCTTTCAAGACAACGATTTCGTTTGAGTACGTGAAACACTCGCAGTTAATTCTCCAGCTCAGTGCTATAAAAACCAGCCACTTTTTAATAAGACGTGGTGCAACCAATTAGTGACAGTAGCCAATCAGAGGACGGGAGAATCGTCAGGCTAAATAATGTGTCTAAACATTTCAACCTTTATTGTTTCACCCATCACGGTTCTTTGCACAGCACCCGGGGCGTGTCGATCTTTTCAAAACATACAACAAAGTAATCTACAGCAATTTGAAAATTAATAATAAACACTAGTGAATAGAAGGGGGATTTGACTTGAAGCAATGCCTGCAAAGATCTCGTGCTTATCTGCCCGACATTTCACACCCCCATTTAATCTGAACACAAAACAATTTATAAATGTCGTGAAATGCCGGGAAGTATGTAAAACAACCCATTGTATTCTATTGATTGACAGCTTTCTAACACCTGCTGTTAATTGGCTTTGTAATGTTTCTCCTTGGGTTGAGCTTTCCAAAACAACGCAAAACGAACTTTAATAAATGTGTTAAAAACACAAATACAGCTGACATGGATGTGCGTAACAGTGGTCAAATCCATAACGTTGTACAGCCACGAGGAAGAAGCTTTCGGTTTCTGTACATCAGACCGCGTCTATTAAAAATTTGTTGTAGTTTGGAAGTACCTTTGACGGATTGTGTTTCGTTATCAATTTCCTTGTCTCCCTGATAACGATGAAACGCGACTCCTTTTGTCAAGTCTGACAGTTGGGCGGAGAACTACGACACCCCGCAAACGACAACATGTCCGATTGAACACTCTTGAAACCATACAAAATAGCAAACTTGACAGTCCTCAGTGTGAATTTCATTGTCATTAAATGATGTTAAGTCTTGCGGGTTTTCGTGATCTGGTAGTTCGAGCTACAAACAAGTTGTAGATTTACGATCAGACATCGATCGAACCGTGACTGCGTAATGTTTACGCAAGTGTCTGGTTTTGTCTTCACTATGTTTGCAAAATCTTTATCAGTACTTTTGAAAGGACGGGAAAACATCTAAGAGGTTGAACACAAGAACGAAGAAAGGTAACAGCGTTTTGAAATATTTACCGGTTGTAGAACAGATTGAAATCATTGCCAGATAACCAAAATTGGAGAAAATTGCGAACATACTAAAATGAAACCGGAGACTCTGTTCCCCACCTACATGTGGCGCGGAACCAAGAGATCAGTCAGCTTGGAGCCATGTTCATCGTTCTTCGGAACAGAGAAAAAGCTCAAAACCAAGCCAATTCGCTTTGCAATCAAGTTTTAAACCTAATCATAAAATAACAAGCTTTTTAGGTTTTTTGCGACCCCGATCTCGCCAACAGATGTTTTTGCCAGTGCGGGAATATCCAATTTGGGATTGAAATGAGCATTCATAACTCTCTAGAATAGAGCTACAATTCATGGTGCTTCGAGTCACAATTCAGTGCCCCTTTTGTATCAGAAAATAAATCAGTAGAGTCTTCAGTCTCAAAGATCTGTGCTGTCGTCAGATTTTATATCAAAACAAATGTCGTTACTCAGCAGTTCTGGTTCGTGATCTATCACCGTTAGACTGAATGAGTTGAGTGGCGCTTCGCGAAAAACCCAAGGCAGATTGTCACTTTATTGTTAAACTTTTCAGCATTTAGTCAAGAAACTGTCGTAGTTGGTGAAAACCCTTCATGTTCCTTGACATATACTAATGAGATCTGTATGGCTAGCTTCTAACAGTAACATGTTGCCCCTGCGCTCTTTGATAGTTTCGGTGATCATTCAAATGTCACTACTGGTACCATGTACAAGGCCACTCTTTATTCTCTGGCCTGGAACGGTAAACACAAGAATGACTTTCATCTGAATTATTGAAGACGCGGTCTGTGGGAGGAGAACTGAATCACACGATAAGAAAGATAGAAAAACCGCCTTGAGATATTATAGAAATGTTTACATCTTGGTGTTAAAAAAAGCTGTTTGGGCTCTCTCGTGAAATTGCAATTAGTATGATGTTTGATTTTGTTTGCGTAAGACTAAGCCCGCCTCGACATTGATTTGAGAACTGTTTACCAAATCCTGTGTGGTAGCGGCGAAACATTCCCTGCACGAGGGATCAAATGATAAGTCTTCTTAACGTCTTAGTGTCGAAAATGTCTTCAGGCTTGTTCAACAGCAGTATTAGCCGTGAACGTCAGAAATCAGGAACTTGAAAGCAGTCATGAAAGAAAATGATATAGTGATAACTGTTGCGCCATTAGACGTGAACTTATTGACAGGGTACAGCTAACAGGAATGACATTTGAGTTGAACCCGCAATTACAACAGGGTCAGTGGATCCGCTTCGTGTCACGCATTTTAGTATTATAACGTGGACTGAAATATCATTTTTTTGAAATTTCTTGACTGGCCCAGTCTACATTCAACACAGCATTATGTAATTAATTAAAATTAACAGAATTTCTTGTGAATTTTCATCATTCATGGAATTATTTAATAGACGTTTTAGGAAACAGCTTTACTAATGATTCATTTTTGTTTTCAAATTATTTTAATTCTTTATCAAAAAATATCGGACGTAGATAGCAGCTGAAGCGAAATAAATTGAAGTGTTTTTCAGCCTCCGTGAGTGACTGCTCAAAGATTGTAAACCACCAAAGCGTTTATTATATCCGATATGTATTATAGCTGTCTGTATGCCTTTGATAACACGGATCCACGAGAGAAATGAAGTTGAACTAAAATGAAAGTAAAACATGTTGCTGTACCTCAGAACGGAGCCAGTATTAGATGTGTTGCTTGAAAATACAAATATATGAGATCGTGTCACAGTGTCAATGTTTTCATGTCATGCTTTTCTTCAGCTCAGTGGGGCAAAGTAGTGTGTTTTGTTTGTTTGATAACACAACACAAATCTATCTTTTTTTCTGGTGGTGGAGGTATCTGTTAAAGAATGCCACAATCAGTCACTCGAACGTATCAGAAATAGGCTGACATCCAAATATGAAAAGGTATACTTCCTTCCTTGATAATATTTGGAATATCAGATGAACTCAAAACCATGTTTATCTATCAAAGCCAAGCATAGCATAGTTACCCTCTACCAATTACCGATGCACTCTGTTCACACTTTGAACTCAAAATTAATTCCTTTCTTAAGCACAAAAGCTGCAAAGGAAGCATTTTGGATTGTGCGCCGTATTTTTTAGCTCCACAACAGGAAAAGAGAAAGGGTGCAAGCTTTTATTTAGGGACCTTCAGTTTGCAGCAGCAACGAAGATGTTCCAAGTTCTGTCTCAGTGCAATGACAAAAATTATTACTGTATTTAATATCACTGTAACT
Source organism: Umimayanthus chanpuru (assembly GCA_025448255.1). Lineage (NCBI taxonomy): Eukaryota > Metazoa > Cnidaria > Anthozoa > Zoantharia > Parazoanthidae > Umimayanthus > Umimayanthus chanpuru. The sequence continues at coordinate 14,922 of JAOEJI011035123.1, forward strand.
TTTAGGCCTTTTAGACACTTGCCGAATCGCGCCAATATGAAAGTGTTAGAATTTCAATATCTTTGGAAATTTGTTGGGCTTGCATGTTAAAACATGACTAATAAATACAATTTACTTTAAATTATTACAACTGCCATAATCTGGACAGCCATCTTGAATGATCCCTTGCCTCAGGGGCTTATCTGCCAAGCTTTAACTGCAATCTTGGCAGTTTCGACAACGAAACTACCATGTCCATATAATATATAGCTGACAATACTATTCACTTATAAATTTTCATCATTCCATGTGCGTTGAGTCGACAAACTCTATTATTACAAGTATCAAAAGAAAGCATTGTAAACAAGCTAAGATGTACACCATTCGTTTACAGGCTTTACAATTTGCCTTCTGTTTATATTCGGTTTTTCCCAGTGTTCCTTGTAACAATATCAAAGTCTTTCATTTCACAAGTGATTTTCGCAGGAACAATTTATGATATCTTTCAAATTGTACATGTACAACAGCTACAGCATCACTCTCGGTACCGAAATATTCCGACAGTCGTTTCACCTTCAATTTATGCTTGCTTCGGTCACAGACGGTGCTCTGACAAATTGAGCAAATAATCCCTTCAACATTATGCCACTTTTCTAATTGATCGCCGGCTAAAATACCACAAATAGTGGATAGAAACATTGAGCGACTATGCAGTGAATGAGCAGTCGGTATTCGGCAGGGCATAAAATTGGCCATTCTATGATCTATCTTGACATGCAGTGAAGCGACATGTTTTGAAAACAAGACTGTCATTGACTGGTAAACTCAACATCTGTTTAGTCTATTGTTGTCAAACCTACCTGCCCTCGGTTCAGCTAGCTTTACTTGAAGCATTTCTAAAATAACAATTTTCCTTGTGTGTCGCGCGATCGATCACAAATTTACTTTCGGTTCAATAAATACCCAAATGCCAAAACTAACTGAATTCAATCAGTAAGCATGTAAACGAGGTCGACTGGAGGGCAACTTCTTCGAACATGCTGAATTTCTCAGCGGTTTAAAATTACCATCGGCTTGGGTGTTCTCATAGAATTGTCAAGAAACAGATTTTTGGCTGGTCGCCGTAAATATGGTATTAAATTTTGAGCTGCTGGTGTAATAATCTTTCGTGGACATGAGGTGTAAAGGGCACAAGTGTCGGCCGTGCACGCTTTATTATCAGCATTTTAATAGCTTTCCTGTTGCCCTTCAACTTCCTCGAGCATGACACTTTAATCCCATCCTAAGAGCGAAATTAAAATTGAAAACAGGTTGAGTTAACACTATCTTATAAGAGGTTCTATTTTCTACCCAGTAATTACGATTAAGAACTGGGCCCAGTCAAGCAATACGTGAACTTTCAAGCGTGGAATCCTAAAATAGAACCACTCAAGAACGGGCTGATATGGCCTGATATGCACTGACACCCAGTTCCTTTCAGTTTCGCGTTGCCTTAAACGTAAAATTGCCAACCATAAACAACAGCTTATAAACATCCTTTCTTAAATAAGAAATAAAACAAAAGAATAGACTGATAGTTTCTCCCTGGTTCAGTAAACTTTGCACTGAAAAGAAAGCAAAAAGAAAGCGCGGGCAAAGATGTTTGTGGACAGTCGGGATGATAACTGTGAGAGTAGACGCAAAGTCTGCAGAATTTACAGCCATTTTTAGTACTCATATTACACCGCAATAGATCGCTGCCTAAAAATACACATATTTACCTCATCAGGAAGTGAAAAAAAACATTAAACAGTAATAAAAGAACCAAACATTTATTGAACTTTCTGTGTTCTCTAGAAAGGCTCTCAACTAAGTGGATAAAACAGTTTCCTTTCTAGAAGTAGACTTCTCAACCAGTATTATGCATTTTTAGTACAGTCAGTTCGTACAATGTATTTGCTTGTACATAGGAACACAAAAATAAATGCGATGGTTTGTTATCTTCGCATCAAAGAAGGATATTTCTTCTATGACATATAAACAGACAACACAATGTGATGTTATAGCGAACTGAACATATACACGGCCAAAACCATTTGATATTGTAGCTGTTTAATATTAGACATAGCAGTTTGTGGGGATATACTCCTCTCACCAGCAGTTATAAAAATGTAGCTCCTACATCAGTTTCTTGGCCGATAGTATTCTATCAGTACATGTATGAGTATATAAAAGCGTTTCAGTTATCTCTTAGAACTCACTAAGAGACCATACTATATAAAGGGCGACATTTTTATTAAGAATTATTTGTGCCTGCGAATATTGAACATTTGAACCAATACTTTGTGCCCACTGACAGTGACTCGGCTATCCGGCTCGTAATTCAATCCGAATTCACAAAGTACGACTTTTAAACGGCCTTACGGACTGTACACTGTGAACAAGCCAATATATCTAAGTGTCTTTCCCGCCGACAAATAAACTTGCTATTTAAAAAGAGCTTAGTGTTGGACTGCAAAAATAAACGTGAGTGTGAAAACTGGAGACGATAAATCAGATAGAAGAAATGGCCCAACTATAAAGGGATTTCTGATGTAACTAGTGGGTAATAAGTTTCTTGTAATTCCTTTTTTCCTTGTCACCTTACAATCTCCTACGAAAATGTAACTTTCATGTAATAAAGTCTGAAATACCAGATAATAAAACATCCCCGCCTTTTCCAAGTTGACCTGTCCACACTCATGAGTCAAGACATGAAGTTACGCGTCTTCGCTTGAAGCTTTGTTTGATTTTGCCGTTTCCATGAACATTGCGAATCGTGCTTGTGCTGTGCTTTCTTGTTAGTAAGCGGGTGTCAAACGTTCTGGTATTGTACTGGTCATGCGAATATCAGTAGCTGTGCCTTCGACATTATAAAGCTTTTATAATTGCTTTCCAGTAATTTCGCGTGGTTTTTGACTGTCAACAGTTGTCGTTCTTGTTCGGCCATTTCTGATGTCAGGCTTGCTTTTCTCAAAGAAAGCTAAAGCTATCTGCTTTTCGATGTCATAACAATTATCCCCTTTTGTGTGTTTCAATTTTGTAATCGAGTATAAGTCATGTGTATATGTGGATAGATAAAATATACGTGCTCGCCGCCTGTGTGTGTTTGCATGACATGAAAAAGATTTTAACACCATTTTGACACAATTCTTTGGCGATTTGACTTTTGTGTCTACAATAAAGTAGCTTTGAAAAGCTCGTTGTTTAATAAAGTACTTCAGAATCGAACCGGACATTATGCATCGGCGTGCTAGGAAAATGAATTGTAACTTACAAAATAATGTAACTTTAGAAACGGATATCTCGTCGTTAGCATTAAGCGTTTGGTTTCTTTTTCAACAGGCCGACTTATTTGATTTAGTCAAATTACACAAAACTACAAGTACTTAAACTTACCCATGATAAGTTTTTAACCAGAGAGGATAACATGTGAATTCCTTGGAGCCCGCGTGTTTTGAGGCGGGATTGGACGATCTATTCACGTCTCCTCGAGCAAACATACGCCGCCATGTCTAGTGTGGTTTTGTGCTCTCATAAATTTGCGTATGCATTACTCATAAAGCGATGTGCGAAAATTTACAAAGCCTATAAAACATGTTTAAGCGCTTTTTTTAATAGATCTCCTCAAATTCTGTACTTTTCCTTCTGAGAGATAAAACTTATGTTCTGCAGCAGCTAACGCGAGTTGAAATAATCAGTTTTAAACTTTTATCCGTCGGCCGCCGGCCGCTCGAACTCAAAGAGAAATTTCATTCAACTCGGCAACACGTACGTTGATTTCACTCTTATTTACCAAGGCTAACACTGACTTATCCCTCTCACGAGAAAAGGAATAAATCACACGTTCTGCTCTTTTGATAGATAGCAAACTTAAAGATGTTTATAAAAACCGCAGCCTTGTGACTGTCACGTACTGACTGTAGCCAGAATTCCTTGGTGCCTAAAGTACTCGTGCAACACAACTGTCTTTCTGAACATGGTGTCGATTTGTTCTACTTATGTGGATTAGAAATAAATGCAATTACAGTTGCGATATGTTCAGTGTTGTCACCACTGTTTTCAGCTACAGTCATGACAGTTGCCAAGTAAGTTGCCGGCAAAGATACCCTTAATCAAAAGGTTACTTGATAGCACGAGCAGCTTGTCGAAACCTAAAGAAAAGTGGACCTGTCGAAAAACTCTTTGAAATGTCGCTATCTGCCTGTCAGATTAACATACCAGTAAAATAACCAGCATCTTGAAAAAACAAATCAAACTTGCCTTGAGCACCACGAGGCTACTTCGTTTTCCCTTCAACCTTGTGTTTCAAACTGAGCACGTTTTTGCCTTTGGCAAAACCTTGGGGAATTCTTAGTTTGGGCCATGTTAGTGGTCGAAAACGAAACAAGATGGCGGAGCAAGCCGGACTAATCCAGTTGCATTTGCAGAAAGCATCGCGTGCATATCCTTCCGGGACAAACAGTAAAGCGAGGTAAATGGTTCACAAAGCTTTCTTAATCCTCTCATTGTATTCCAAACCTGTGTTTTAAGTCTGGTACACTAAAAGATCATTTACGAATCCATCACACAATGTTCAATGTACAATTTTCTTTGATATTTACAACTACAAGCGAAATTGGTATTGTATATTATAGAGCCTTTGCAAGAGTTGTTGTACTGAAACGACTTTTGTATACTGTGATCAAAACTATTTCTTCGGGCTTGGCTGTCATGCACGCCAGCATACAAGAGAAGTTTGTATTTGTACCGTCTTTAGGAAACTTGAAAAGTTTTCGCGTTACACAAAACATCATGTATGAAGTACAAAGGGATCTCCAAGAGTAGGAGCCTAATGCAATTCAACATATTCTCCGGCATCAAAATCAGCGAAGTTACATTATGTTTTACTTGTACAACGGAACTGTTGTTAGCTCGCAGACATTCAGTAGCGTAAAGGCATTTCAAGACTAGTATATACCTATATGTGTAACACAAGCATGTTCTGAAAAGTATCACAGGTTCGCTGAAAGACGTGTTTACGAAGCCTTATTATTTATGAAACTTTCAGTTCTGTTTACACTAGCTTATAAGACGATTTTAAATATTTTGACGTACTCTTCTCATTCCTTTCATCATTCTTTATAAAAGCAAAACATCTAAGGGCAAAGACAAGTACTGTCATAACGAATTTTCAGTAGCTAAGTTTTTTAAAAGTTTTCAAAACTTTTTTGAAAAATGATGCATGCACAGGCACAGATGTCAACTAGCTAAACGCATAAGATTAGAACACTGAAAGAAAAAATGCTAATAATGAAGTTTAGTTGCCCTGTACTTGAAATTGTCGAAAATGATATTATTAAACTAGAATGGTAACTGCACATGCAGTTCAACCAAATTACGTCGGAGCATTCACTATACGTGTTTCTTTTTTAGCATCTATACTAATAACAGGCTGGTGAAAATAAGAAATGCTTATCCTAAAATTGAGTAATCTTGAGGTGAACCTCAATTTTTCCAAAACAAACAACATTCTCGACTCACTCACCAACTTTTCTATTTCATCAAATGTAGAAATAAAGATCTGTGGAAGAACTGCTTCTTGAAAGAGGGACATTGTTGCTTTAGCACCACTGTACCACGGGTCGCCGGCTAATAAACCCGAGCCGCGGTGAGATTTTCTTAGCCCAGCAGGCTCAACATTTTGTAACTTACTATAGTGCAAATTGCACAGTTCTTTTCACACTGATTGGGTGGCCGCTCCCAACCTGTCCGGCTGCTCTTTCTATAAGCGTAAATTCGACCGTATAACAGCTACCAGTATGTACACACTAACTAAGATAGATGAACTTGAACAAGTCTCATAGCTTACAGGAATCTCTTCAACCGATGCAAAGAGTCGCTTTCGTTTTTCACCAATGTAGTCAGGAGTATTTCTTTTGTCCAAGTGAATAAATTTTGGTAATCCAAGTCGGTGTTGTCGCTCCAGGGGCGAAGAACAGGTACATTGACTGTTGAGCAACTCCATCTTTCTAAAGGAGTGCCGTAAACACGCGTACGGGCAAAACGCTTAACTTACTTTAACTCACCTCGAACTCTCGTTAGATTTTAAATAAGACCGCTAAATTGATCACTACTATTTACGATCTCTTTGCCGCCTTTTCTATGCAAAGATAATCTAAAATGCAAACTGTTCCTGTAATCAAAGCCATGCCGACCACATTGACAGCAATCGGGTGAATACTGTCGTTGCATATCATTTTTGACTAGTCTTTACATGCTTTGTGTACAAATTTTCAAGTCACTTTTTGGTAAAAGGACTATCTCATTTTTAAAACGCACTTCTAAATATTCAGATACAAAGTGTTGCTCCAGTCGCATTATTCTGCGTTAGGAAATTTTGTTTGAGTCACTCTACGTGGACAAGCAGCTGACTGACACGCTAAAAGCAGTCTCGTGATACTGAGGTGAAGCTTTATTTAAATATAAATCGACTTCAGTGAAACACTCTTAACATTATAATCACGTAACCACGTAGCAATAAATCGAAAAAGCTGACGTTTAAACTCCCGTATTAGTTGAACGCTAGCTCGAATTATTTTTGTGGATAACGCAACAAAGGCAAGAAATGCCACGTCAAAAAGAAGGATTTGCGAGTCTATTATCTGTGCCGTATTTGCAAAAAGCAATGTTCAACAAAGATTGTGAAGCTGTATATATTTGCATACACACGTTCATTTGTTGGCCCTGGACTTTATAGCATGCTCTATGCACCAAGGCATAGTACTGCACAAACGTATCTTTCATGTCAGAGGAATATATTCCAGTCTTTCGCACAACTTCGTGTCTTGCAGTTGCAGGAGAGCATTCATGTTATCGTTTCCATATGAATCACTGATATTTAAAGGAAGCCGAGCCGGCGATTTTAACAGTGAAAATATCGAATTATGAAGCCTTTACTCTTTCTTCAGCCACAGGCAATGCTTAACATACTTTGACCACAAATAACTGTGAAACTGAAAGCACTCTAGAGGCTTCTGTTCGGCCACTTGAAAGAGAGTTTCTAGGTTTTCTCAATCTGGATGGGAAGAACTATACCAAGAACTTATAAAGTTTGAAGAGTGATATATACTGATCGGTAACAGTACTTGATCAAAACTTAATCGTCAGTGTTAAACTGTGCTAAAGCGAAAGAAGTAGGTTGAGGTGTATTGGCTTTTGTAGCTATTCTGTGAACATAAATTGCCTTTATTGACTTTTTCTAAGAAAGACAAGCATGATCTTGTATGTTGCTGTACCTTCAAATTAATTTTCAATGTTTTTCACATAAAATATCGTAAAAAATTAATAACAATAGTAGCAAGAAAATTAAATCGTGCCCAGTTGTACCTAGTTCCAGTAGCATTCGCTCAGGCATTCCGGCAGTTCCTAGTATTAGTAACTACATGTGGTAATTTCTCTCGGTACATGGGTGTAATTAGAACTGAAACTGTGAGCTATAAATTCGCCGATTACTAATACCAAGTAGAAAACCACAAAGAAACCACTCAGCTACTTTTCATTGCTATCATTGAGTCGCCTTTTTTCCTTGACAAATCAATAGATAGATAAACTTTATCAATTACGGTTCTATCTATGAGTGTTTCCAAAACTTTATCACTGATTGTTTGTCTTGACTTGGACTGTGTTGTGCCGGTACATACATCAGCATGCTGAGCCTTCTGTCCTTTTAATTGTTCTATACATAAACTTTCATTATTTCATAAACTTCACACATTTTTTATGCTGCTTTTTGGGGCAAAAGAGCAAGTGTGTCCATCGCTACTGTTCTGTAATTTTATTAGATTACATCTCAACTTAAAAATATCTCAACTTAAAAATATGTTTGTTGGCCTTGCCAACTACCAATATCTGATCTTTTTTTCACTGTCAGTCACAAACCCCACAAAATTTCAACTGTCCTCGCGCTTTCAACTTTAGAAAATTAACCATTCTCCTTCCAACTTCGTTCTTTTCAATTGTTTCACTTTCGGATTGGTATATTACAAAACGAAAAAGTCAAACGAAAGAACTGCTTGCTCTTTTACTTAGTTTTTGGTTTTGTTTGCCCCTGTGAGCATGTTGTAGTCTACACATGTAGATACATGTCTTGACTTCTTGTTACTATTATCGTTCTAGGTTCCTTCAACAGTGATAATGTTTACGTGTGGCATTCGGCCCGGTTTTGTTTACAGAAAAATCCCTCGGTACGATTGAGCCTTTCTTTTTTAATAATCGAATTCATTTTAAATTTGGCGTCATAGTATATTACTTATTACTGGAATAGAAGTCACTGAGATCCTTTATAACCATTTGAGTGAAGGGACCACTTCTGAACACAATAAAATTGTTTCTTCGAAAACGACGAAGATGAAGGCAAAGACGACCTTTATTCAATGCTGTAGTGCCTATGACTTAAACTAGTTTAAAGAGCTACTATTTTGCATTGTTTCTACGCCATTATTATGACAGGCATTACAGAATACAGTTCATAACCGTTTCAATTGAAATAAAGCTTATTGTACATAGGTTGGTCACGGTTGCCATTATGAACTTATTTGAAAAGAACAGCTGTAATGTCGTATAATTGGGTGGTGAACATATCACGTATTTTTGTATTAAAAAGAAACTATTGTATTTTAAGACTCGTGGAGGGTAATATTCACGCACTTATTTGTCTGGATTTTATCAAGTTTACCCACAACTGACATTTTTGAACTTTGTTGACCAACATGCTTCTAACACGTTTCCTCACTGCTCGAAGTTCTAATTTTTGTGTTTGTTTGTGTTTTACAGAAACAAAATTGGAGACAGAAAAGTGCGTGGAATGTCTTCTCCTTTGTTACTGTCGGCACCACAAAAATAAAACTTCAATCAAATAATGAGCTAGTGAGTTTTATTTTGTCAAAATGTCCATTCTGTCATATTTTTTATTATACAAGATGAATAGCTAGCATAACAGACATATTTTGATTTCAAGTAACAACACTTGCTTGCATAACAATTCCAAAATTTTGCAAATTACAAAAAGTTTGATCTGTTCGCACACGTTTGTAAGCTATGGGGATAAGCTTTGAAAGACATTACTTAAACTGTTCTATGACAGAAAATTAATCGTGTCTAGAGTTAATGCAAATTCAAACTTTAATGCATGGTCTGGCGTTGTGTGAAAAGCTATCGAGTCATTGTCATTTTTTCAACGTTCTTTACTTTAAATTTGAGTGGTCTGCATTTCTATTGGGAGACAGTTTTTTCGATAATGGAATCAGTAGACTATCAGCCCATTTTTGCTAACAGGACATCAGTAAATAATTTATGTACCTATTCTATACAGATAGAAAACCGTTGAAATATTCATGCAATTGTCATTTCACATGACAGTAAGAAAGTGTTATGGACAAGCTCTGAAGCCATATAAAATTCTCTTGTCAAGAATTATCAAGAAACAAATGATTGTTATCGATAGTATCTATACAAGACAAAATATTTTTGTTTTCTATCGTGAAAATAGGAGATAATGGTGAAAGCAGTACAAAAGACTGAAAAAGGCCGAAACAAAATAAATGGATTCATTAATGTAGTTATCTTGGAAAACACTGTTATGAATGATTGCTTAAGAGTGCGATATAATAAGAAAACTTAGTATAAACATTCAAAGGCAACACGCGAGTCTTTTGACTGTTCTGTCATGATCAGAATGCCCTCAGCAAGCAATGAACATATGATCAAGTTAGCGTCATGTTAGACCAAATGAATAACATTAAAACCATTTCCAAAAAATAAATACTTCCAAATAATTTTTCTCACTACAAAAGGAATTACAACAAGTTGAACACAAAATTTGTTACACGATGCGGGGTGTATTCCTTGTGCTTCTTTATTTGATCAGAATTCCTCATTTAGGGGATGATGAACTAATTTTGTGCGCCACCTGCGGAGATTAAAGTCTTGACTTTCCACACAAACTACTTGACATCGTGTGTTCTTGAGTAAGTTCGGTTTAATAAAAAATAAGGATAGTTGTACGATCACGTGTTTGTCGGCATTTCGACACCCAGCTAAACGCCATTTCCGATACCCTACGTCACAACAAACATGAACTGCAGCTGGATAAATTGTATTAATTTAAGGAATACAACGTCTGTGAAGTTATACCAGCAAGAGCCTGAATTATAGATGTTTAAATGTGCATAAGCATTAGCCTTGGATCTCGCTTAATTGTCGTTGACAAAAGATAGCAAAAGAGTTTTAAATTAAACTGATCAGCTTTTCGTAGTCGTCTAAAGTTGTTATCGATTCACGTAGTGTTGCAAGCAGAAAACATACCATATTTTACGTATCACACAGATCATAAGGCATTTTGAATCACGTTAATTAGTTATTATCTGACACATTTATATATAGTCGTGCTATAAGAACGTCTAATTTTTGGTCTGAGACTGAATACTGTTAAATATTTTGAGGGTTTCGGCCTCAAATGTTTTTAAAATGTTCTTAAACATAGTTGTTAGTATTCATTGTATATTTGCTATTTTCCATTCGCACAAACCAACCGGGACGGCATAACTGAAGAAAGCAACGTACTAGTAATAAATAAGAATGTTGTACATGTATAACACTGCAGGCGATGTTGCACTGACAAACATAAGCCGAGAAACAAACTATTTCCATGAATTTATATAGTATCTAAAACATAAGAGTCAGTTCTTTGCCTTTCCTCAGCCTCGGGATTGTTCTTATTAGCGTGTTCTTAAATTCTGAGCAGTTGTTCAGCCTCGCGTTCTTATAAAAATGGTTGTTATAAAAAAGAGAGTGTAGTCACACTTATCTTCCCTTAGTCAAAACGTCATTTCATGACTGGTTTTACTTAACTACCGGATAACGGTCAGTTTGAAATGAAGCGAAAGAAGCCCACCAATAAACTATGAGCCGGCACATTTCTTACTTACAAGTTGCTTTCTCTTTAGTTTTCCGAATATAGCTTGAAGGCTTGTATCAGTGAGCCAACACAACAAAACTGACATTTAGTGACACGGCAAAATAGATCCGGAAAGACATGGCTTGACAACATAAAACACAAATCGTAATCATAATTATAATGACTACAATAATCATGATAATGATAATACTAATGGTAAGAGTAATAATATTAGTGATAATGATAATATTTATCATTAATTTTTTGTTTTATATTTGAGTTGTTTTGACGAATTCTGTAAATGTATACTAATTAAATATTTAGAAAATTATTTTTATGATTTAAAACCAATTGTCGATCTTCATAGGCCATTTTAACAATTTTATCTTTGCGGAATCCATAATGCTGGTGTACGCATATACTTACTGTAGCTTAATATGAAGTACATTGTATTTAGCTCATGCGCGATACATGATGGGTGCCACTTCCGAGAACACAGAGAAAGAGAATTACGCCATTTTTTGAGCAAATAAACATACAAACTCGGAATACTACATTAGGCAACGAGAGAAAATTGTAGCCGAACTAAAAGAGTTAGAGAAGCTGATGTCATTGAGAGGGTGGAGGGTCCTACTAGTAGCGGAGATGTCCGACTTTGTCTCGACACGAGACGGGCCAACAGTGCCATATTGAGGGGAAGTGTAGTTGACCGAATTGCACCATCACAGTATAATACAAATGACTCCAATGACTCAAGTTTACACTAAAACCTGAAACAATTATTACAACAACTTACCAATAAGTAAATGGACGAGACCAAACGCTAGCGACTTCTGTACTAACGATAAAAATTACTGGAAAACCGTTTATAAACTCGCGAATATTATAGTCATACCTCGATCATCTTTGCAGAACAACCTAGTAAACAAAACTAAGAAACTTCCAACAGCACAAAGGCACAGCAAGTAAGATTTTTTAGAAAGTTTTATTTGTGTTTGGCGCGTCAGCTTTGATAGCTTGCTTGAAATTTCCCGCTCGAGTCTGGCCAGCCGCCTTGGTCGGCGGTTGATTGACAACTGAACAAGAGGTACCTTAGATACCGCACCTTTAATAGTGCGTCTTCGTGTTTAAGAACTGTCCCGGAGCGTACAATTTTCAAGATGACCTGGTAATAGTCGGTGTTTATGACGAAGAGCATGACACAAACCATATAACAGGGTCTTACACAAACTCCAAGAGAGTGGACTGACACTGAACTATGATACGTGTGAGATCGGTGTCGACAAGTTAGTATTCACGGGTGACGTATTGTGCGAGGATGAATTGCAACTTTCGTCAGAACGAGTCAAAGCTATAGCTAATGCTCCACGATCCACCAACAAATCGAAAGTGAGGAGTGTCCCTGGGTCAGCTTAGTTCTGTGCTAAGTTCATCAAGAACTTTCATAGTGCAACAATCTCAAGTCCATAGTGGAGACCCAAGGAGGCTTTGAGATACTGCCTCCCCATCCTAGACATTAGCGAAAGCTTACCATTAGGATTAACTGTTTAAGAGTTTAAGAGTGGGACCTCACCGTAAATGACGCAGAGTGGAAATAGGGTCCAAGAGAAAATCGGTCTTTCCAGCAAATCAAAAACCTACTTACTCGGCGCCTGTGATGGCATATCACCTCCAAGTATCCCCGACTTGCCTAGCCACTGATCAATCACCGGTTGGGCTGGGAGCCATACTATACTAAAACAGCGACAGGAAGACGGTACTTACTGGACGATCTGTTATGCCAGCGGGAAGCTGAACAAAATCGAGAGGAAATACTCAGAATTCGAACTGGAGGCACTAGCAGTTCGATGTGCATGCCACAGACTCTCTTTGTACCTTTATGGCAACGACTTTGAAATACGGACAGACCACAAGCCGCTCGTCAATGTTCTGGGGCCTCGATAAAAGCCACCATCTGCCAGAATCGAGAGATAGTTACTGTACCAATAGCAGCTCCAGTACCATATACCAAACATTTTCGGTCGTCTAAATTCAGCAGATACCCTCAGTCGACTTCCCGTGGCATCAACGGATGAGCTTGATGAGACTAAGGCTAGATTGAGAGGTAAAGTCTTGAGGCCGTGCACGATAAACAAGTATAGCAAATGAACAAAGCCTGTTATCCATGTCAACTTGTTGATCCCAGACCGCACCCAGAGCCAGTGAGAACCACACGACTTCCACAAGGTCCATGGTAAGAGCTAACAGTAGACCTCGAGATACCGGGAAACAATCATCTGGTAGTTATCGACTACTACTGTCGCTGAATAGCGGTGATTCTGCTCAAGAAGACCGACGCACAAGATATGATACGATGCACGGTGGCAATTTCTACAATACATGATCTCCCAGAAAGCTGCTTGAAGTGATAATGGGTCGCCTTTTAGATCAAGAGAATTTGAGGGATTCCTAGAATACCTCGGAATAGAGCGCAATGAAGGTATTCATTGTTGGCCACAAATTGCTTGGTATAACGCTCTAGTGAGACTTTCTCAAAACCATCAGAATCGCCTATCTAGAAAGAAGACTGGAGGAAAGCATTGGAGAATTTATTGTTCCAGTACCGAGCAACTTCATACACAGTCAATGTTACTTCTCCAGCTGAGCTAGTATTTGATAGGAATTAAGCTGCGAGACAAGCTACCCAAACTGTAATTTTCTAGTGATCGGGCTACAGAAGCTCAGTGGCAACAGCTCCTGAGAGAACAAAATGCCAAAGCAAAGTTGAGACAGAAGGAGTATGCAGATAAGACCAGATCAGCAAAGAAAAGTGAAGGAGAAGAGAGTGGCCAAGTGCTACTCCAGACGAGTCGTGAAAACAAATTAACTCCAAACTTCGAACCTGAGCCTTTCATAGTCATCCAAAAGAATGGAAATTCCAGCATTCTAGACTAAGTGACTAAGATGCGAAATGTGGCACAGGTGAAAAAGTTCATTGAACCTGAGAGACAAGAGCTAAAAACCTCCAGAACCAGAAATGTCTGAAACAGCCGAACTGCCAAGCGAGCCAGATGATGTTCAGTTAGACAGCAATCCACTGCAAGTTCCATATCTGACACCACCTGAAGCGCCGCAACGCGATGAAGTTGCGCCTAGGCCGCAGAGCGTGAGAAATGACCGACCTGGTTAAGGATTTTGTTGTGAAATTCAAATGAACACTGAGCGTTATTTGAACTTTGCTTGTATTTGAAATTTTGTTTTGTTTTTGCTATACCTAGTTGTATGATTTAGTAAGGGAAAGATGTAGTGTCCTTAGATGAAGTGCATTGCATTTAGCTCATGCGCGATGCATGAACTGTACCACTTGCGAGGACAGAGAGAGGGGAAGAGGGGGCCCAATGGAACTCCTTACCAACTTGAACACTTT
>JAOEJI011035124.1:0-21066 GCA_025448255.1 Umimayanthus chanpuru
TTTTCATTCTCGTGTTGCTTGTAGATTTGTTCGGGGTTCTGTTCGCGGTAAGAATCTGCATTTGGGTGGCATACCCTTACGTCGAAGAATGCAGATCTTTGCCTCTCCCAGAAACCCCGTGCACGGATATCTAAGCGGGCGTCTGAGGCTCTGTTAGCTCCCCTGTTTAGCGTCTCTCCGGTGATTAGTTGGAGGACTGGCTCCACCTGGACATCATTGCATACAGTGATGAGTAGTTCAGCTTCAAGGTGGCGGAGCTCATTGTGTTGTTGTATTACAAAACCTCCTCTCTTGCAAATCATCGCATGGTCCACATCAAATATATCTCCGCACACGCACGTCTTCAGTAGGTCGGAGATCTCCCAATTATACCTCATCTTTATTGCATCTTTAAACTCACGCTTGTTAAGATGATAATAATAATAATAATAATAATAATAATAATATTCTTTATCTTTTATGGCCTTATTCCTACCAAAATCCGACACCTCTTAAGAGTACTACTTTTCTATTGAACTTACACAATCCGCAAAAATTATGTATAGCTAATAACACTAATAAATCAATATAAATCATATACAAAGTCGTAGCATTATGATTATAGTTGGCTATGATTACGATCATGTTTACAGCTACGGTAGGTGGGATTACGAGTACGATTGTGAATTATATTATTCTTATTATATTTTATATTATTTTTATTATTAGAGTTATCATTGTGTTTATTTTATTTTTTACTATTAACAATGTTAATATTATTATTACTATATCTTAGTGGTATATGTTGTGCTTTATGTATTTTTTGTTGTTTTTACATTGGTCTTTATTTGTAACCGGGCGTTTGTGAAAAGCATTACAGTGACAAAATTTCCTCTTTAAAGATATTTTTTTTGTAAATTGTCTTTGAAAAGCCCCCCTGGAGAGTACATGATAAAATGCGTATGTTTGTATGTATGGTTATAGGTATTATAGTGATCTTGGTTCCTATGCTACGTTTCAGATGTAAAGACCAAGATAATTGCGGGAGTTTCAGGTGCTCTCGCCCTGCTATCACTTCTGTTACTCCTCAACATATACAGGTGTGTATCTCCCTGTTAGTAGTGGATATCCGGAGATGTCCTTGTTTGCATTTTAGTTCGTTAGCACAGTGTAGCACAAGCTTCAAACAACGCAAGTTGAAGGAACATCGCACAGTTAGTGCTTACTGAATGTTTTAGCATGATACGCCAATTTATTATGAAAGAAAATAATGTTTAACACTTTTAAACGTTATAGACTTTTGCTGCCCTCCATGAATTTGCTGGTATTTTTGGACCTTTTCAAAGACTCGTAACTCCAACGAATTCAGTATATCGGGTTTAGAGATTTGGTAAGTGCTAACTGAACTGTGCTAGGCTTGATCGATTTATGGACAATTTGATTTGAATCGTAAAGTTAGATTTAAAATATAGCTGCAAATGAGGCAAATACTGCTATGACGTCATACTTAAATACCTCCTGTTCAATTTTAGAGGCCAATAACATGATGTCATTATAAGGTTTTTTACCACTGGTGGACATTTGCTCAGACTTGGACAACATCAAGAAGAGCTAATTGTTTCACTCAACTATAAACTTTCATAACCTTACTTTCAGAGACGAATGGAAATAGTAGACTTGCTTTCATGTTTTTGCCTTGATCTAGCGTCTTCAATATCTCTTCTTGCTATGACCTTGTCCTTGTTTGTTCCTGTCAAATCCAACAATCGCTTAAGTAAACAACATCATTTGTTGGATACTCGAGTTTTTTTTATGTCACTGGATAGTGAGGTAGAACAACAATATATCTTGACATTGTTCAATTAACACAGTGTTCTTTGTCTGCTGGTCTAGCTTTGTCAACTAACTTCATTTCAAGAGTCATTTCGTGTTGTAACATCTGAATTTCCAGGCAACATCGACTGGAAAAGGAGCTGAAAAGCCTTTTGTGGAAGATCGACTACAATGAAATATGTTTTGAAAGGAAACGCAATTCAGTTACATCTACTGCAAGTTGCGGCCCTGTAAGTAGCGTTGGGGCTGTGGTGTACTGTGACTCTATTCATAAACGTTCAAAGAAAACAGAAGGACAGACAGACAGACAGACAGCAACAACACGTGGACAATAATAGAAAGAAAGAAACAAAACAGAAGATAGCCTCTGAGATACAGACAATACAGAGACAGGTAAAGACTGAGATAGCAAAGAGTACACACACGCACGCACGCACACACACACACACACACGTCTATACACTAAAAATCTGTGGTTACCAAGTGATGTATAACAGTTACACAAAAACAATTCGTTCTTCTGAATTTTGTTATTGGATAGGCTATGTATCTTAACTTAAACTAAAATAGATATCTAATTTGACGAGAATTTGACGAGAATTTGACATACAGTTGTCTTTAATTTTGAACATCCCCGCGCGATTAGAACTAATTGATAACATACATAAACAGATAGCTGGTTAGGGAACATGCCACCAGTTGTTGTACGAGATATAGAACAGTGAATAAAATAGGTGTTTTATAAATATAATGTAATATAAGAACATAGCTATAAAGCGGTTTTATATAAGATTCTAGACCTCGTAGACATTGTTATTTTCTGTTTCCAAAGAATCAAGTAGCGAAATATGGAGCCATTCTAATACTACTTTCCTTATACTAAACCTTGATGCAGTCTAAAATAAGTGTAGATTCTTAGTTTGGCTTGTTTTTTAAGTAAGTACTGCAGGAAAAGCGAGAATGGAAATATGAAAATGTGATACATGATTTAACGCTAAATAAGATGTGCGAACCCAGGATATACTATGATTAGTAGTTATACTCTTAGTCCATCGTAAGATTGCTTGGATCGAAGACTGGTCGTCGAGAACTTGTGTTTGAGAGTTTGAAATTCTCAGTCGAACTGGAAGTTGCGCAGTAAAGGGGAGTGGTCAAACCTATCGCACTTTTAGTCGTGAAGTCAACATCTGTGATTTCCCTCTTCATTGATTATTGCTTGTTGCTTCTAGCGCGAAATTCAAAATCAAACATTTAAAGGTAGTAGATCGAACTAAGACCTGCCAAGATTGCTTTTAGTTACAAGACATTGCTGGTAGTCGCCACGCGACTGCTATCATTGCCCTTTATACTCATTACTATCATTTTTAAACTCCAGTCTCAAAGTATTAGCATTTTAGAAGGCGAAGATTCCTTTACACGCCAAGTTTGTCGTAGTTGCAGAATTTGAATTTGAATTTTTGAGTTTCAAATTCTGAAAAGAGAAGGGGCTTAGTGTTTAAGTAAATAACTCAACAATGTAAACATTATCGTTAATGTGCATAGTTATAGTTCTATCTTCATGCAGATAATCGATCTGCTAAACAGGTTGCATGTTGTCAAAACATGCGACAAAACATGTTTATTGCCCGTCTTTAATTGTTACAGAAAGAAAACCAACTCTTGGAACCATTACTTGATGGTGAGGAGGACGAGATGATACCTAGAAGTACTTTTTTGGGTATCTACAGGGTACGTAGTCATGGTAACAGCCATCCATCAAGAACATCAAGTTTGCTTAGTTTTGTTCTTCACCCAGGTTTGAAATTTGATCGCGCTTTAGTTTTGTAGTTTCTAGTTTCTGAGCGTTGCACTTTGCAGCAGTAATCATTGTTGACTGAGTTTCTCGTTCAAGTGCAAAGATTCTCATAAAAGAAACAGTCGCCAATACAAGAGTATCGAGAAAATGGTCAGCAGTGAGCTGAGAAAGTTCTGTCTTTTCATTTTACATGTGAGAGTAAGCGCCCTGTGTTCATGCGTTTTCTTGGTTTTACATTTAGATTGGCAAAGCCTGAACCAGACAGCAAACTGTTTTGAGATTAATTTTTGTTGTTGGTAATATTACTTAGAAAGCATTACGGTATTCCCAGAATAACCTTGGCCTTGAATATCTTCCGATAGCAACCATTCTTGAACTAAATGTCATTAATATGTCTATTAACATGTAAATCATTTTATTATTATTATTATTATTATTATTATTATTATTATCATCATCATCATCATTATCATCATCATCCTTATCACTTTCATTATCTTAGAGTATCATTGTTATTTCAGGGTAACATGGTAGCCATGAAAACTCTAGCTAGGAAGAGCGTGGATCTCACGAGGTCAGCACTACTTGAGCTCAAACAGGTAGGAACTAAACCATATTCTTATCTAACACATTTACTCAAGAACCGTTAATTGCGACGATTTAAGGTTTACATTCTTTCCATAGTGGAAGTTAATGTGCTAGAGACCTACATAACTTCGTTTGGTTGAGTTGAAACCTTTCAAAAACACAGCACAATGCTTAATATAGCCTGGTTCACACCTGTGCGGTGAGCATCAGCACAAACATAAGATATTTAATTAACAAAAGAAAGAAGAAACTTCACCGTTAAATTAAAGCAAGTTCGTGTATGTACAAACTTGTCATTCAGACTCTGAAGATGACTTCCACCTAGGTTGTCGAAACGTTAGTCTCAACCAACAACAATCCTTCTCAGGATTACGCCAACCCTTACAATCAACCAACTACAAACTTGTCATTTCTTTGTGTTTTCCTTTGTTATTTGACTATTTCATGCTTAACGTAGTAGTTTTTATAGAACTCAGTATATTTTACTTCAATCTTGTTAGATTTGATTGATCAGGATACTTTCAGTTGAATTGTTCTGTGCCGTATTTCCAGATGCGGGATATGAGGCACGACAACATCAACCCTTTCATTGGCGCATGCGTTGAACCACCCAACATCTGTATTGTGACTCAATACTGCTCCAAAGGAAGTTTGCAGGTAAGAACACCAGGCCTGAGCAAGGAAATTGTTACTGGATTTGGTAATGGTTCTTACAGTAAGTTAAGAACACCGTCTGATTTCAAGTCTTTATTTTTGTTTTGTCTTGTTCCCTATTTTTAAGCATCCTTAGCTTTAACTTGTGCTGTTCTGAGTCACAACGATTCCAAACGGTTGTGATACTGTGCGTGTTGTTGGTATATTGCACAGATATATCCAGGACAGCGATGATTTAGCGATCCTCGGCAAAGCAGAACTCTTTCGATTGAATAGTAACCCACAAAATTTTATTTATGATCGTAAATTATCTGCAAGTTACTACACCTACACATATAAAGTAAAAAGGAAAATTCCGAAGATTACCCTTTTTACATAAAATTAGCTACCCTATCTCCATTTTACGTGGGAGTATTTTCCGATGACAAGTCTAACGCTCCTTTGTAATTAACACATGTTCAAAAACAGCAGAAACTGAAGTTCGAATGCAGTTAAACATTAAACACTGTCAAATATATACTGTCTCTTTTTAATTTGGTTTATAAGAAAAATAGAACGTAACACAATTAATTAACTAATACTTGTTTGGCTCGTCGTTGAAGCAGTTAAAATGATTTAATCAGAGTAAAATGTTTGATAAACGTTAGTTATAGACACAGCGTTTTCGAATTTAACTTTCATCTTCAGATAGAAGGCGAACGCTATGTTCTAAAGCGTTGTGTAATTTTAAGATTTTTATCAACTTTTTATAATTACGTTGTTTAAATCAATAAATGTGTACGTAGCAACTCTTCAATTTTTTTTAAATTTTTAGGATATTCTAGAGAACAAAGATGTAAAGCTGGACCACATGTTCATTTGTTCACTCGTGTCCGACATTGTCAAGGTATGATTCATGTTATCTGTGTAAATGTTACGTTTTCTTCATTTCTTGAGATTTAAGGTTAGATAATCTTAAGTCACTCATCAGTTGACCCTGTTTTAGAATAACAAAATGTGCAATGTCATGATCTCTTTTCCTTTAAAAGAATGGAATTCCAAATCGTTTTGTTTCGAGATTAAAGGGATGCCCGGCAATCCAACTTTAGAATAGGTAGTCCAGAACATTCCAATTAATACGCTTCCTCGTATTTAGAACTAATGAGCACAAGATGTAAATATAATCAGTAAATTGAAAATGCCCCAAAATGACCGAGTTCCCAGACGTTTATGTGTTTACCCAGATATCTAACTAAATTTGTACCAGCTTTGAAGCAGGAAATTACATTGAATAATGCATTCTTTATAATTATGAGGAAAGAGGAGTGATTGTTAGCGAAAGGTTGACCCACAAAAGCAATTACGTATATACATGGAAATCGTCCCCCCTCCCATCCACCCACCCCCACCACTTGGTATAAACACGACGGAGTTGGCTAGTGCGTTTTCAATTGTTTACCGTCGACTTTGAAGTACAGAGTGAGAAAGTTTCACTCAAAATGATTTTACTTTGTAAGGAAAGTAATTGAATTAAAGAGCATGGCAACAATTTGTTCAACACTAATGTAAACACAGGTTTGGAAGTCTTTGAAAATACTGCCCAAAATCATGAATTTTTTCAAAATATTGTCTTGAAAACCAAGACAAGAAAGTACAGTCACATATAGACCAGATATACACGTAAACTGACGTTTCTTTTGATGACCTTCCGGTGTGTTGGCTTGCAGGGCATGGCGTACATTCATGCTTCAGTTATCAAGTCACATGGAAACCTGAAGTCTTCCAATTGCCTAGTAGACAGCCGCTGGATGTTAAAGATTACGGATTACGGACTACCCTCCTTTCGCTCCAAACAAGTAAAGTCCTACGCTAGTGAGCATGCGTACTATAAGGGTGAGCATCTTTAAAGTCCATTTCTTAGAATAGATATACCCTAATATGAAAACTCTAGATCTGCTAAAAAAATATCGATTTATGCGTCTATATAGCTTCAACAAGATTTGACATGTTTTTTTTTAAAATTTTTGTTTTAATATAAACTTGACATTGAAATTTGAACTCTGACAAATCTAAGCGTGTTTAAATAAAGACTAATTGATTGGTTGATTTGGTTCACCTTTTCTGATTCTTTGCTATACCTGCGAATTGCATGAAAATCTTTGCAGGTTAACATATTTTTGCTGAAAATGATCAGTTGCTTTTTACTTTCCAATCTTTGAATGAACTCCGTAACGTTTTTGATGTGTAAACAGACATGTTATGGGTCGCACCTGAGATCCTGAGGCTGCCAACTCGTCCGACCCGAGGCACACAGAAAGGTGACGTCTACAGTTTTGCCATCATACTTCAAGAGCTGCACACGCGGGAAGGTCCATACAGTGCCGACTTCCTGGATCCCAAAGGTACATAACAGGAGTGGGTGGGAAAGGCTGTACAACTTGTATTACTTGGATCCTAAAGGTATTTGTTTTATTTTCATACGGTTCTATTTCTTGGTAGAAAGTATGATTTGTCCTCGCTTTTTCTTCTTGAATTCGTATGCGAAAACAAGATCGCAAATTAGCGGACGAGCCAAAGGGCGAACACTAGGATTCCCAATACCATCTGGTCCACTGTTTTGCGATTGTTTTTGTTCCGCTTCACGAATTTAGAAAAAAAATAGGGACTACTTTTAGTTCACCCTTCCTGAAGTTGAAACGTAATAATTTATCTGATTTATTGCATTTTTTTTGGGGGGGGGGGAGGTCGGGGGTTTAGAAAATTCTTTCTGTAACATACTTACTATCTAAAGGTAAAGATGGCACTGCCAGTTCGTGTGGAGATAGGCGTGCGAGTTTAAATATTAGGGGGAAAAATGCTGTACCTTAAAAGAAATGGCTGGATGGGATTTTGATTGACACTATTTGTTCAATGAAGTTAAAACTACGGAGATGGGGGTCAAAATTACAGACATTTAAATATATTTTCAAACACTTTTAAACTTCAGAAATAGTTCGCCGTGTGGAAGCGAGAGAGTTCCCACCATTTCGACCCACCGTGCCCAACCTCATATCTGGGGTGGAGGAGTTGCGGGAGCTGATGAAGCAAGCCTGGGAAGAGTCTTATGAGTGCAGGCCAGATTTCCACGAAATCAAGAAAATTATGCACAGACTTATGATAAATAATGGAATGTAAGCACAAAATATCACGGAGTTACATTTTGATTCAATCCTGGTTTTAGATGCAGTGAAGTAGGTTGAAGAGACAACTAAAATTAATCCTGGAATTCGTGTTTATTGGTAAATACGAGTTATTTAAAAAAAACGTTTTAAAAAATACGGCTGGGTTTTTCGTTTTACAGGAAGACGAATATCTTCGATAATGTTGTGTATATGATGGAGAAATATGCAGATAACCTGGAAGTGTTGGTGAACGAGAGGACGGGTCAACTGATTGAGGAGAAGAAGAAGACCGATGCTCTGCTGGAGAGAATGCTGCCCAGGTACTTAACCCTTTCAACCCCAACGAGTTTATCAACATCTATCTTCACCTTTCAACATCAATACAAAATAAGTTGTTTTGTTGTGAGAATATAGGAATTGAACACACACTGAGAGCTATCCAATATGAAAAGAACAATTGTCCCAAACTGTTCAAAAGACGAGTATGGATACCATTTTGGGAGAATTTAACAACACATCATTTGTGGTGTATGGGGCTAAAAGGGTCAAGGGACTGTAAGCCTGCTCACAGTGGCAACACTGTCAACAGTTCAAACGTGATCTCCATCTTCTCTGGCTCTTTTTTGGCTCCTGGGCCTTTGGGATGGAAGGTTCCCACGGTCTATAACTGTTGATACTAACCCGCCAAATCAGTAATGGTGTGCTGATAACTAGTAGCTGTGCCAATACGTACCTTGAAATAAGTAATAGCGATAAAGTCAATGAAAACCAATATTCAATCGGAATCCACCTTCTGTTAAAATTCTTCATACAACAATCTTGTTGTCATAGTTAAACAAAGAAGAGGAACGTGATCATGAGTAATGCTGTAAACAGTCTCAATGTTCAGTGCAAGATCCTTCTAGATATCAGCCCAAACTTCTTTGCGCTATTAAAGTATAGTATTCGTGAAGTGGGCGTATAACGCCTCGGAAACTGTAGTTGTTCATTCAAGCTTACTGTAGCCGTTAAAGCGTGGCAGGTATCTCAGAGAAACAACTTTTTTGTTGGAATGTTTTCCTTCAAACAAAAGCTGGGATATAGTGAAGTCAAGATTTATCAAAGCATAGTGCAAGTTATAAGAAAGACAGTGAATAAATTAACATTTTTATACAGTTGAACTTAATGTTTCTTTCCCCAGCACCGTGGCAGAACAGCTGAAGAGGGGAAAGCAAGTGGAAGCTGAGAGTTTTTACGAAGTATCAATTTATTTTAGTGATATTGTTGGGTTTACGGAACTTTCAGCCGAGAGTTCACCAATACAGGTACACTGGAAGCGTAATTTCTGTTTGATCGTTTCTTGCATCAAAAGGGACACCTTCACGGTTGCGCTTTACTAAAGTTCTGTGTTCCAAAGCTAACCCTTTCATTTTTAATCAAAGTATGCCTTTTGACAATCACGTTTGTTAAGGACCAACAGTATAATTACGTTATTTAATTGTCTATCCGATAAGCCAACACTAACTTCACTTCAGCACTCATAACTGCAGTCCGTTTCAATCTTTCTCGGAACTAAGGCTGCCGTGCCATATCAATTTTGCAATAATAGAGAGATTAAGCACCACGTACACGTCAAACGGCAAGGGGCAGGAATATAAATTCTTTGCAGTGAACTTGTTAAGACTGCACAACATTCCATATCTTCTCTAAGGATAAAAAATAAGAAGTTTCGTAGGAAAAATGGACTGCTATGCAGTCTAGCCAATTGATCAATTTAGTTGCGAAATCATTTCCGCCGTTTGCCCTTTCACGTTTGCGTGGTGCTTGACCTCTCTAAGTAAAGCAGAATCGTTCTCGATTTATTTGCAGCATAAGTTATTCTTTTATATTTAACCTCTTTTGTCGAGTAACGGGAGCACTGCTGCAACAACGGAAGTATTCATATACCCAACTACTAGAATTCTAATATTGATGCAACACAAGTTTTATATAAACTTATGACTTATAAATATGTTGTTCCGAATCAAAACTGCCCTGGTTGTAGAATGTTGTGTGGCACTAAGCTAGCACATCCTGTTTTACATATTTTGCTGGCTTTGATTTACTTTGGCTAAACAGCCCTCCAAGGTTTTAATCTGAATTAGACCAGTCGGTACCGTCACTATACTCACTAAAACCCTTCTAATTGTCTTTCCTAAAGGTGGTGACGTTACTAAATGACTTGTACACCTTGTTTGATGACATCATAAGGGAGTACGACGTGTACAAGGTAACTTATAATCTGTGTTATTTGTTATAAGTTGATTGTTAGTGTTTATGAGAGAGAAAGAAGGAACTGGAGCTAGGTTAGTTGGTGAAGCAAATACCAGGACTTATTGCAAGAGTGATTACACCTTCTAAAGGATTTTGAACAGTTATTTACCTTCGTTAACCAGTAAATAAAGGTCTGAATCACAATATATCTCGTCATTTGTTTTCTTACCTCAGTGTTTCGTGAAACTAGATGATAACAACTTCCCTATAACCTCAATCTTAGCGTAATTTGTAGTTCATTACATACGGTGTGTGCATGTGTCTGTGTTTCCGTGGCTCAGTACATTTGATTGGATTGTGCATATTGTTTTTAAATCAAACTAAAGTTTGGGAAGGAATGGTAAGGTTATTAGCTCTATCGAAAATTGCTATAATTATAAAACACACTTTTCAATTAGAAAACAAGTTCGATAAAAAAATATATTGTTAAAGTTTAAACGTTTTCAACTTAAAAGTCACCATAAGAGGTGGAAGTGAAGAATATTAAAACACTATTATATATATTCTAAATGTGACATCAAGGTCCGTTTGGCACATTTCCGTGCTAGTTGTTGAAAAGATTACTCCACTGCTTATAAGTTCAATAAAGTTAGCTTTAGCAACAAACAAAATATGCACATATGTATAAACCTCCGCTTTTGATTTTATTGACAATTAAAAATGGTCTTTACTTTGAGTATCTGAACTAAGGAAAACTAGTAAGGAGTTTTAAGGTAAAGTGACTCAAAATTTGAAGATGTCGAAGAAAACTACCTTAATTATATCAATCAGTTGTTATTTGAATAAAATGTAGCTGAACAGCGAAAACCAAATAGCTCATCTCCACGTTTGTTTTAACTTTATTCTGTTTAAAGTAAAGACAGAATGGAATGTTGCAAACTTATAGAAATGCGTAAAATAAAATCTAATTGTAACCATATATAATGAGTAATATTTAAATTCCAGCCACTGATTCGTATCTTTCGCGTTGCAAAACAATTTCAACAAAACGTGACCTAAAATTAAAAGTTTATATTCCTTAAAAATCTAGAGGTAAAAGTTCTTCAATGAACAGGGTTCGTACGTGCGGTCCTTGAGTCCTGAATTGATTCTGATTACTGTTTTTCAAGGCCTTGAAAATCCTTCAATTTGAACTCTGGCTCTTGAAAGTCCTCGAGAATGGTACTGCAGAGCTTACAATCGTATGTTCTTTTACTCTAAAAGTAAAGACCTGAAAAACAATCGTTTCTTTAAATAACAAAAAGCTTGTCTTTGGACGAAAATTCCTTGAATGTCCTTTATTTCAGTGCCTAAAAGTCCTTGAAAACCGTTGAATTCTAAGTCTGAAAAAGTGTGCGAACCCTAAATGAAGTTCTCAATACTTGCAGAACGTGGAAGCAAATCCCAATTAATCTTAACGTAAATTACCTAACCGATAAACGTGTTAAATTGCCCGTTAAACCGTGCACATACCAATGCAGGGCTGTTATATTGTACTCTAGTGCGCTCCTTCTGCCCGGCAGGTGGAGACCATTGGCGACGCGTACATGGTGGTGTCCGGTCTCCCGATCCGCAACGGTCACAAGCACGCAGGGGAGGTAGCGCGCATGGCACTGCACTTGGTGGACGCTGTCAAGACGGAATTTATTGTTCATCACAAACCCGGCTATAAACTGAAACTGAGAGTTGGAATTCACAGTGGTAAGATAATCGAGTGTTTGTTCGAGCAGATTCTGTATATTCCGTATATCCTTTCTTTCATTTTGTACTTCCTTGGTTACTGTTTGAATTTGATTGATACTTAGGAATCTGGGTCAACCGTACATTGTATGCCTCGTGATTGGGTTAATTATTTCGACTTGATTCGAAAGTGTTTCTAATAAAGATATAATAATAATAATAATAACAACAACAACAACAATAATAATAATAATAATAATAATAATAATAATAGCAATAATAATAATAACGATTAAAATAATGATGATAATAATAATATTGATGACGATGATGATTTTAAAATATATATAATTTTGAAATTCGCATATAAAGGTCTCGATGCACTTACAGGCATAATTTGAAAAATAAAACGATTACATGGCTAACAAAATTATAGTACATAAATGAAGTAAGGAGTCTAAGCATTTATTTGCAGCGCACTGGGAAAAAACGAAAGTGATCTAATCTAATATCGGCTGCGAGTTGTGCAAATATATTAAACATACGTAGTTATGAAATGTAAGAAATAAAAGCACAACAAAGGAGGACACAACAGGGTGAAACCCAATCTAGATTTCCTCCCAAACTCTTCTCTAAATAAGACCCCAGCCCAAAGCCAAGTACATCCCATGATCAAATCAATAAAAGTTTTAAAAGATGTTAAAAATTTGAAAATAAATAGTGACTTAATCGTTCGAAGATCTGTGTTATCTTATTCTTTACACTAAAATTCCAGCTCCTGACAGACTGGTTGCACCTTTTCTTTTATTATAGTTTTTACAATATACAATAAAATAGATTTGAAATTATGACAAGAGTATGTAAGTTTAACAACAAGAAGCTCATAAGGCTAATAATTATACAAAAAAATCTTATCTTTGATTTCTAACACGAACCATTAAATTTCGAATCTTTTCTTTGTCTCCTGATGAAAGAGCTCACGAGCAGTTTACTATTAAACTTATTATTAACTGTTGTAGCGTAATTTGGCCACAGTTTGGTTTTGAACATTGTGGTTAGTTCTTAGTAAATTGATGACGTTACTTGGCTCCTTACAGGTCCAGTTGTCGCTGGAGTTGTGGGAAACACGATGCCAAGGTACTGCTTGTTTGGCGATACGGTCAACACGGCTTCTAGGATGGAGTCCACTGGGGAAGGTAGGACATAATTACAGCCTCAACGTATAAAACATTGTTAACTGGTTACTGAAAATATACTTTTGGAATGCTCACTTACTTGAACCCGTTTGTGTGTTGTTACCTGCTTGTTCTGCTTGTGCCTTGTTTTTTAATTCTTTGTCTTCGTCTTTGTCTTCCTCGCTGTCCTCAGCTTCGTTTTTATCGACGTAGTCGTCGTCTTCGATATTTTCTTTTTCTTATTTTTTTATGGATTTGGTCTTTTTCTTTATTTTGGTTTTTGCTTTTCATGTGTCTATGTCTACAGATATGTCGATGTATATGTCTATGTCTATAGCTATTTCTATGTCTACGTCAGCGACTTTGCTTCTGACTTTGTCGTTGTCTCCATATTTGCCTGCATTTGTTTTTGTGTCCAACTGAGGTTACTCAGGGGACAAAACCTAAGTAATGTCAGTAAGAGGACACCTAGTGCACAATGCTTATTTGTCCTGATATGTATTGCTTTCTCAAAATTGTAGCGTTAGAAATCCACATCAGTGAAGTAACCAAGAGAATTCTTGAAGCACTTGGCGGATATGCCGTTGAACCACGTGGGGAAATCTTCCTGAAGGTAATTCCAATTTCTTATTTGACCACGTTGCTTTCACAGTAGTTACCAGGTGCTAGTGCAACGAACTGCAGTGTATCATTTGTCAAAAGACCATTACACAGTAAGAATGTTGAAGACGTGCTGTGTAGTCTCCGATTCCTTCATTAAGGGATCAGGAAAATCAAACAAATGTCCGTTGCTTTGGGTATAAAGGGAATCCCCCGGATGCACAAAACTTTGTGAAAAGGTATAGCATGATTGTTGGAACACCTCCGACCAATTTTTGCTGTCGTGCTGTCAGGGTCGTCTTTCATTCTGAAAACGAAAGATCCCATTGGGAAAAGGTAATATAAGTAACCCAAACCTTAACACTAAAACTGACCATCCGTAAACAATTATACAATAGCATATTGCTAAAAAGTGCCAGTTATTGTTACTGTTATTGTTCGATAACCAATGGAATAAGAAAGCGCGTTCGTAGAGCTAAGCTTTACTGTGCTGTCCTGATGCATGGTGTCGTATGGCACAAACGTTTTACAAGAAAACTGGATCTTTTCAGAGCCCAGAACAAGAACGGAAATGTTTCAACGATAATCTGGAGTTTTTTCCTTTGAAGTAAATGAAAGTGAAACTTCAGATTTTCCAAATTGTCAAATCCGAGCGCGCGCTAGATTGGCCAGTAAAACGGAGAAAGCGCGTGCGTAAATGAAGTAATGAATGATCATATATAGCAGCGTGCAGTTTACGGGCCCAATTTCAGTCCAAGGTTTTTAACAGAATAGTTGTTCATCGTCTGGTTAATAGCGAGAAAATTGTTTCTTAGACTGATGATCTTTGATTCATTTGCTTTGTTACTTGCTAAAAATCCTTAATAAATTGTCCACCACTTCTTGAACAACGAGATAAACTGTTTTCTTTTGTAAAACTTTGCATAGACAGGAGCTAATAGGAAAGTGGTAAAAGATTGTTTCCAATGAACTTCAAAATAATGGGATTCTGACAACACAGGAGACTCCTTCCAGCTGCGGCCTTATTGACGGACAATACTTCTTCCTTCCTTCCTTCCCTCTGTTCCACCTTCCCTCCCTCCCTCCCTCCCTCCTCCTCCCTTCCTCCCTTCCTTCTTTCTTTCCTATTAATGCTTTAAGAGTACTAATAGCTCAAGATTAAGTGTGCCTTTGAAAAATAAACTAATATGACAAACCTAAATACGTTAGTTTACGTTAGTTTTCTTATTGCGCTTCACTTTCGTTTACAGGGAAAGGGCAACGTTAATACGTACTGGTTGAAACACTGCCAAGCAGAGATACCTTCACATCGTCATCGATCACCTCGGTCGCCAAACCAGGCTAATGGTCGCCCGAACTCGGGTTCGCCCCTGCTAAATCTCCCTGGATTTTCCTCTGGGTCTACTACCTCACTTCATAGACATTCGCCAAGCGGATTGCGACGCGGTTTTAAAACTGCACCTTCCACTGGCTCACCAGTACTAAAACGATGGCAACGAATCGAAGACGATTCGTGGAACTCTACCGCGCACACGCGTCTTTAGTTGACGACTAGCGCATCATACGTTACGCAACGGGAAGGAAATTTATTAATAACGTTTGTTTTTTATTTATGGAGAGGATATGAAACTTATTTGCAAGCACTGCAGTTATATTTTGACAGTATGACGTCTTTGATAACCATCAAGTGCCACGGATCGTTTAAATGTAACATAGGATTCCCACTTAAAGCTATTCGCTTTTGTCACGAATCCTCCATCTTCTCATGAATATTGCACGGGTTCGAAGCTCTGCGCGGTGAAATCCAAGATGGTCGACCGTGACAAAAGCGAATTCAGTGCAAGGAGAAAAGTTTTTGACTAATGTTGTAGATTTTTTAAAGTTGTGTCGCGGTTTAATAAGTGCACAACGTTCAAGATCATGACGGTGAACACATAGGGCCGGTTATTAAAACAAAGACTAAATTATAACCCAGGTTTATGTTTTGTTCAAAGTTGTTGCTAACAATAGATAGACCCCTGTTAAGATCTAGAACTCGTTTTAACAATCGGCCCATAATGTGGATGGTGGAATGTGTCTCTGCTAATCGAGGATAAGGATCTAGCCACAAACCACACCACCTGGCGCGATTGCGTTTTGAACCAAGTGCACGTTGCGATCGTTTGTATATTATAAACAATAGACTTTTCTAGAAAATACTCATGGTTTAGTAGTGGCACTGTAAGTTCGATGGCACTTCCGAACGTAGAACTGTGTGTTAAAAACACCCTTTCTGTGTTTGAAAACGTGTTTACTTGACGTTTTACTCCTAAAACCTTAAAAGTAGCAAGCTAACAATTCAAATTGTGAGACTCACATCCATTATGATTGCATTGTCCAGTTAAATACTTTCTTTTATTTCTTTCAAGATCGAAGTTGTTCGAAATGTTTTCAGCAACCACATTCAACAGACTCGCACATTCGCTTATTCAGTTTATTCAGTGACTGGATGTAACAGAAAGTGTAAATAATTGTAAAATATTCAAAAATAAAACGTTAACGGAGCATCAGTTATAAATGATCAAAAAATCAGTTGTAATGGCTTGCATATACGATTCTTGATCTTAAATCTGAAATGTTCAGGATATCTCCACGTCTCTGTTGCCGTAATATAGGGTATATTTTTGTTCGTAATCATATGCACACAGCTCTCAAGAAAACGTAACGCCCGCATACAAAAATAGTTGCAATACTTAGCTTTAAACGTACGTATGGTGGAATCTTTCTTGCTGTTCATTACCATCAGCTTTAAATGTTTGATGGAATCTTTCGTGTTGTTCATTATCATTAGCTTTAAATTTTTGATGGAATCTTTCGTGTTGTTCATTACCATCAGCTTTAAACGTATGATGGAATCTTTCGGTGGCTCATTACCGTAAGCTTTAAATAAATGATGTTACCAAATCCAACCAAACGTTTGATCAACAAAGATAGTTTGGTGTAAAGTCAGAAAATTAAGAAACCTGTATAATTCCTTTGATGGCACTGTAATTTCAGCAATGTCCTTTGTTGCTTTGCAGGCATCAATGGGTTTTTTGATATATGATCATATTATTAACTTAACAATACATACATACTTGGCAACATCATATCGTAAAAAACGGACGTTTTCTGAACTTGGTAACACTTGGTCTTAGCATTCAACTTGTTTTTCAAGCTAAATATAATGCCCTTGTATGTTTTTCCCTGCAGCTCAATTCTTATTGAAGGTATAAACTACATACAGGTTTGTCTGAAACGTTAATAAAAAAATCTTATTGAATCTTTCTGTGTAAGTTTCTTAACAAAACGGATAAATCAGTATGCATATTGCCGTGGCCACTGCTAAAGTTTTTGAGTATAAATTATGGATCGAAGAGGATGCAAATCAACAAATAATAAAACGTTGTATTGTAATATTAAGACCATGATAGTATTTATCGTTACAGAATCCCAAAAACTGTAAATAGAGAGCAAGAGAACAATTAAAGAGTAACCTTATCTTGGTTGTACTGTCGTGAGTTTACTTTGAGGGGTAAATTAAGAAAAAAAACCCAGCAAAATACAACAAGCCGCAGCTTCATGACATGAAGGCATCCCGCTGTAGTTAGTTGTCAAAATAATATAACAAAGTAAAGTAATTGTTCCATGCACTTATGGCAAAACCTGAAAATTTGGTTTGAAAGAGAAACTATGAGAACTACGCGCGAGCTATGTACCACAAGCTTAAACTCTGTCTACCAATTTCTTGTAAAGAACATGTATTTGTTTTTGACCTCCCACTTAAAATATGGTTAGCTTGTAAGCAATCTTTTTAGCGAAACAGTTGATACTGAGGAGTTCAACACGAATACTTTTTGGTTGTCTATAAGTGTTTTGTTATGCAACTCGACAATAATATGACTATATAAGAGTCCACAGGGACACCAAAGCAACTTTTAGGTGTGTTTTTGCGTGTTGGGGAGGGGGTCGTCTGACCGGTGACTTAAACTGGGGCTAGGTTTAGGAGATTCTTCTCTCACTGTATAATTTGCAAAAAGAAAGGAACAGCTTTCTCTCTCCCGTCTTTGGACTCCGCGACCCCTTCATCACAAAAAGGGAAACCGATGCCAAACAGTAGAAAGAAATCGTAAGGAAGGCAGAAAATGTTTCGGCCTGAATATTAATACTCAGCAATGAAACAAAACAATTGCGTTTTTCATTTATGTATTTTATTATGACAATAATTGAACTTGGCTACTTCCACACGAAGCTAAACAAGTATATATGTAATATGTCTTTGTACATCGGCAGCTAACTAAATAGATAGCGACTTTACTCTGGCTAATACAAAAATATATTTCACCCTAGTATAAGGTAGTATAGTATATACATAAGTAACAGTTCAAACGTTTCAGGATGACTGTTACTAACTTGCAAGATTTTATAAATAATTGCCAAACTTAACCCTGACTGCAGGAATGCAAACTGACCACCAATTTTGTCCTTTAACAGATAACCAGAAAAGCTATTTTCAGAAGCACTTTTGTGTTTCATTTTCTGTCAACCAATTAAAACTCTTTGCTTTTTTGTTAGTCTAGAAGCTAGCTAAATTCGTCAGTACCGTTCGCTGTTTAGAATACATTTAACAACTGCATGTGTGAAACTGTCATGTTCCTCGTTCTAGCCAGTAACTATTAACAGAATATTTGCCGTATATAATTGGCCACAAATTCAGAAATAAAATATTTACCAGATGAAGCCACTATCGTCTTAAAACATTTTAATGGCTAGGTTAAGATAAGAATAATGTTAAAACGATCGATGTCTCCGCAGTTTCTTTCATAATCTCGGCGCTGCAACCTGTTTGAATCGTGCTTTTCTTCTGTTGTGTGAAGCAAACGACATCTTTTGACTGGCATAACCCCTAGACGTCTTCTTCATCCAGCTATATTTTTGAACGGTATATCACTCATGACTCCAGCACTTAAATGCCGCTCCAAATCTTAGTGGGAAATTACCTGAGATGAACTTTCTTCCATTGCTTGAGGATATTTTCTGGTATCAAGTCAATTAGACAGTAAGCAGTTGTGTCTTTTTAGTACTGGTTTCCGCACAGCATACACACCTAACTAGTAATTGGAGGAAGATGTGACGGCGGAGTGGGTTTACAGTTCGCTTGCGATGTCTTGAGTGGAGGGAGGGAACCATTTTTTATCACTCCAGCTTCCTGCAACTGCGGAATTTTGTGCAATAGTCGTTTGACAATTTTCCAGCCACTTTCCTTGTGTTTGCGGTTAAGTTGCGGACTTTTTTCAACAGTTCTTTCAAATGCTTTTGTTCTAAGTTCATTTACTGTTCCTTCTAGCCAGTACGTAATCCACGTGCCTTTGCCCTGGTTTAAAAGAACAATAAAGAGTTAAAATGGGAAAACTTTAAACTGATTAGTCATCTTCTGGGGTAATACGCAACGTGTCTAGATCTTTAGCATAGCTGAGCTATAATATTAAGGTCATTGACTTAACTCTGCTGCTGGCCAAAACCAAGAAAAAGCAGAATGGTCTCACACATTAAGATTTTTACACGGCTTTAATCAATTGCTATGTTTGTGCATGTGCATGTGTGTGTGTTTGTTTGTTTGTTTGTACATATGTATGTATGTATGTATGCATGTATGCATGTATGCATGTATGTATGTATGTATGTATGTATGTATGTATGTATGTATGTATGTATGCATGTATGCATGCATGCATGTATGTACATCCAAAGTCAGCGATGGTCATGCTCGTCTAACGAGTAGACAGCCATCATTTATAGATCTATTCTATTGTATATCTATCTAATGGATAACCCGTTAAATTTGCATTTCTAAGTTATACAAAGCCAGTAATTTGGACAGTGAGGTGAAAACGACCTTGTAATGTACCAATCGTTGCGGTTAAGCCGGAGGGGTCAAATGTGGAACATTTGCTTACTCTGTCAGCCCAATATTTCCAGCTCAGCTACCCAAAGTTACTTAATAAATTAACCAAGATTACCTCGTTCCAAGGGAAGGGATCTCGAACAAAAATTATACATAAATATTCAAATGCCCTACATCTGCCACGCTTCTTCTCCCCCTCCCGTTAGATGTAAACATGTTTAGCCAGGGTTCTTGCCGCCAGCAACTCACAAAGTTTAAGACCTTTTTAAGACTTTTTAGAACCCGAATTTGGAAAATTTAAAACCTAATTTTCCCGCAATCTTTTATTAAAAAGTTACAATACGAACCGACTTATGTAACATATATCTCCTATTCTATCATGCAAGAGGAATTTTGTCATAAAACAAGGAGAATAAACAAGCCCCTACTACATGCAAACAATCTTCAAAACCTTGACCATGAGAAACGGTAAATTGTAATGAACAAAATTTAAGACATTTTAAGACCTCAAGGATAAATTTTGGCAAATTTCAGAAATTTTCAAGGCCTTAAAAATACAAAATCTAAAATAAGACCTTTTAATAATAGGACTTCGCGGGAACCCGGTTAGCAATCATGCACTGCTGTAACACTGATTTACCTTTAAAAACACTTCTCCTCTCTCAGTCACATTGTAACCTCCAAGCTGATCCAGAATCTTCTTAGTAGCAGGACTAATGTGGACTCGGAGAGCTGAGACAGTTAAAATCACAAAAACAACTTGAAATATTAGACATTTGAAGAAAGAGCTTCTCACAAAACAACTTTTCTAATCTTTATGTTACAACAAGTTCCTTAAACGAGACTGTGGATAACACATGGTACAAGATAACAACTACCCGGTCAGCCAGTGAGTACCATGTCCAATTCAGTGTTGAACATACATTACTGTTATTCGGGCTAAGCCAAAATTGTGACAAGTGGTTCAGAACTTGCATCAAATTTGAGTAATAGACAATCACAAACACGAGTCATTTTAGTTGCAATGTCAGCTTTTTGCCTTCACTCCCAGCCCCACCTATAAAAGGAAGCTAATTGTAACGAAGATGAAAGTATTGAAGAGTATTTGTCCTAGAACTGCTAGCATTCCAGACTTAAGCGTTACCACCATACCAGAAATTCGTTTGGCTGTAATTCGTCAGTTCTTTTGCAACAACAACAACAACAACAACAACAACAACAACAATATTTGTTTCGCGGTACCAGTTTACATCCCGGGGTAGGCAATGATCGAACATGATCGAACACATTTTTAATAGAACTTAATCGAACGTAAGCGAACAAAATCGAACGATTAAGTTCGATTATGTTCGGTAATCGAACGAAATCGTACTCACTGAAAAATTTTCGAAAGTTCGATTACCGAACTCATAATTATGAAAGCGTCTT
>JAOEJI011036236.1:0-13091 GCA_025448255.1 Umimayanthus chanpuru
TTCGACTATTGAAAAGAGGTTGATTAATGATTTGTATATAATAAAACAATTATTCCACTCGCTCTTGTCGTAATGAATTGATAGCCAACTCGGCGCTCCGCGCCTCGTTGGCTATCAGCTCATGTACGACTCGAGCTCGTGGAATAATTGTTAAATGCTGTGTAATTTATACTATAAATCATTTTTCGGAAATGAAAATGTGGCTGGAAACAGCGGCATAGGGATCTTTTTAACTCATGAAAGTGAAGTAAGGTCACGAAAACGTTTTTGTGAATTTTTCACTCTCAAGTTTATGTGTGAAGGTTCCAAGAACTGATTTTACTTTACACAGGAAAAATCCCACAGCGGTTAGACACCGATGTGCACAGCGCTGTGGCAGCGAAAAGGAGCACGACGTTGTGACAACAGTGGTAGTGACTGTGCTGAGATGACGATGTGCACATTAGTGTGACAGTGATGGCAACTGTCAGTGCTGCGACAGCGTTGTCAGTTGCCACTGCTTTCACAGTGATGTACACATCGCTGTCACACTAATGTGAACATCACTGTCACAGCACTGTCAGTTGACACCGCTGTCACAGCGCGGCCAGTGTCACCGCTGTCACAGCGCTGTCAGTTGTCACCGCTGTCACACTGGCGTGCACAGTAATGTTACAGTGTTGTCACTGTCATCGTTGTTGCACCGTTGTCAGTTTACATCGCTGACATACTGTTGCTCCCATCGCTGTCACAGTGCTGTCGAGGCCATTGCCGTCACATCACAGTTAAGTACACCGCTGTCACAATACTGTCACAACCACCGATGTCACACTAATGGTAATTGTCACTCCTGTGACATATGTGTGGACAGCAGTGTGACAGTAGTGTAAATCTCAACCGCTGTGCCACCGTTGTGGGATTCCTCCTGTGTAGTTTATACACCTGTAAACGGTTTTCTGCAGGAGATATCGGGTATGCGATTATTTTGTCACTGACTTTGTAATCAATTTCTTCACCGTGGGGGCGGAACTCAGTCTCCCCACCGAAAAGCTGAATTTTAGTTCCAAAAAAGGCATAAATTCGATACATTTGACAAAAGTTTGGTAAAACAAGAGTTAGTTCTCCTACCGAAGATCAAAACTCCGTTCTTTAAATCTGGGAAACAAGTCTAGTTTTAATCGGAGCGCCGATTTTCGGGATTCAGGGAAAGAAAAGGTTCAGTTTTGCCGCCTAAGGGACCAGCCAATATTTATGGCCATGGGTTGGGGCTAAATAGAAAATATTTTTTCCTTTTCAAAAATATTTTACCCAACCTGATTTTGAAGGACTTCTTGATACAAACAACTGTTAAATAAACTTACATGCGTGTTGAAATGGTCGAAACTTTTTGCTACCCAACCAAATTTCTCTTCAGCCACAACTCCGGCCATAAAATAAACACCGGTCCCTAAGCAATACTAACACAAGGACTTCTTGCTACTGCAATAGACCACTTTCGAAGTACGCTTCAGTTCCCGCGAACGATAACCTGATGTCGAGGCTTCATGCCAAGTTTTCATACATTTGCTGTGTTTTCTCGCACGAAGCCTCGACTTCAGGTTATTGTTCGCGGGAAATAAAGCGTTATTCGAAAGTGGTCTATCTTTCTTACCATTTTTGGAAACATCAAACGCGGGGCCCAAGTTTGTGAGTCAATCTCTATGGACCAGGATGCCCGATACTCTCCCCCCGGTTGGCGGGGGGGGGGGGGAGGGGAGCAAACCACTGACAGGTGCTTTAGTTGTTTGTGTTCTAACTTATTCTGTCTCGTTCTTTAGAACGTCGCCACAACAACGCACACGAGCAAGAAATCAGGCTTGGCCCCAGCCTCCTCCGTGACGGGCGCGACGCCGGTACCAGGAAAAAACACAGCTTTCAGCCCCTCCCCCTATGGGCACCTCAGCAGTGGCCCGTACGTTCAGGAACCTCCCCCACCGTACCTGTTTGTGGACAGTCTCAAGCCCATAGAGATTGTCGTTTGTTTCACCGCATTCTCCAAGTGGTTGGAACCGCCACAGCCCATTGTGAAGGAGAAGGACAAGGAGAAGGAAAAGGACTCAGCCAGCAGTGTAGCTGGTAAGTCGCCTGTTAAACTCCTTCATCCCTAAACACGCCACATGACGTATTGCTGAATTCTTCTAAACTGTATTTATAGTTTCCTTGTAAACAGGTTGGGCAAATTTTGTTTTTCTTCTTGGATAAATTGCTGTGTATGATCTTTTGCTTTATTCTCATTAACAAACAACTCATTTTGTGTGGATAAGATAAGGAGAATTTACGCACTGATAAACTGGCTGGGACTGAAAGACTGAACTTTTCCGTTTTGGTGTTTTGTAGAACTCAAACCCGAGACAGCAGCAGAAGACAAACCTCCCCCACCCTCCCCTGGACTGTTGGTTGCTGAACCTTACTCGTGGAAGAGTGTTGTGACTGGTCAACCTGTGCTGCGCATTAGAACCACAGGCACCAAGGCAGCAGTTCTGTGCTTACCGGCAGGGTAAGAGTGTTGTACACTTCCTGATCCCCTGATGCACAAACATTTTACCTTGCCTTTGCTTGCCTGTTTTTCTTTTTCGCCATGTCCTTTCCTGCCTTTCCTTTCCTTACCTTGCCGTATCTGGCATGTCATGTCTTGTCTTGTCCCGTAATGTCTCATCTCGTTTCTTCTTGTCTTGTATTGCCTTGCTTTTTCTTGTCTTGTCTTGAATGAGCCAGCTTTTCCTTGTTTTGCTTTACACCGGCTTTGCTTGCCCTGACTAATATTGCTTTGCCTCTCCCTGACTTGCCTCGCCTTGCCGTGCCTTGTCTTGTCTTGACTTAGGCCAAGTAAAAGAAAAGTTGGTTAGCGGCCATATAGAAATGTCTTCTCATTTGGCGCTATTGTTACTGCCAATAAATTCTGAAGAACCAGTTAAGAACATTTAGCACACAGGATTTACTGGTACTTGTGTTTTGGCGTTCTAGTACGGTACTTATTTTCAAAATCAGAATACTGTGTTCGAAGTAGATTTGGAAAGATTTTGGCAGGTTTTTGGTGAGAAAATCTTACTTCGACCAACTCTTGCAGTTATTGGTACGATATCAGTAAAAGATTTCTAAAGAAATACTATGAAAATAGACGATGAAAAAATAATTAGGTCGGGGTTTTTTCAATGGTCGGGTGTGGACGTTAACCAACTTTTTTTTTATTTTTGGCCTTGCCCTACCTTACCTTTCTCCTACTTAAGTGTGTAAGACACGCAAGCAAGTTGGTAAATGAGCAAGCAAGGTGGATTAACAATACATTGTAATTTCGCCTTTCAGCCGACACGTGTTAAGATTCCTTCTCCAGTCTCCTCACGGCTATCACATCGAGATGTGTTCTCAGACGCAGTTTGTTTACGGAGACGAAGACACCGTCATGGGTTGTCTTACTAAGGTAAGAACCTACGATGCAGCCATTTCCTCCAATAAACGACCCCGGAGTTTATTGTCTTTTAAAGCTTTATTGAAGGGAGGCGCTTACTAGAAGGAGACGTTTATTAACTGTTGAAGCAATTGGGTACGGCGTTAAATGGAAGGAGGCGTTTATTAAATAATTTCACACTGGATAAATCGATAGTAACGAGTTTTCACGAAGGGATGTATAGAAGAAAATAATAACTGTTGCATTTTGATTTAAATACAACTCGAGAAGTATGATATCAAAATGATCCCCTATTTGAATCCACTACTGCCAGTAAATACAAATAAACTGACAATTGACCCATTTGTAATTAATAGAGTGGCGTTCTTTCAGAATAAATTACTCTAAAAGAACGCCACTCTGGTGTGTATGGCGTTTGTTAGAGGAAGGCGTTTATGAGAAGAAATGCGGTATCCGTTCAAACAATTTGTCTCTACATAGATTTAATTTAGAGCTGTGTGTTGTGTTGACTCGCAGGAGAGCTGTCGGTTCATGGAGCATGCGCTGACTGTGATGCGGAACATCGGAAATGTGGTTCATTCTTTCACTGAGCCACCCACCGACAAGAGAACCGAGTTGGACCTTGGGTTGAAGGACCAGGCAAGACCAACACAGGAGCGACACTACAAGGTATTGCTAATTGTTATTCCTCACCGGAAACACTTGCGTTGACCGCCAATGAAAACACGCCATTTCGGTCACGTGCAATCCTAATGTTTCAAGATATTTGACAATCTATGTTAGGCATGCACGTGACCGTAATTGCGTAGCTTGATTGGATGTCGAAGCGTTGAAATGGCTTCTCTATCATGTAATATCACATGATGTGCACGTGGTTTCGTTCACAGCGTGTTTTTCAATCCTCGTTTAAAACCGGATTTTCAGTGAAAATTGAGTAAAAAGTTTTTACCAAAACTTAAAAAGAACTTTCGCTGTTTCTATTCTTCTGGTCGACATAATAAAGTAGTTGTTGTATTTGTCCTTGCCCAGTGTGACAAAAAAGCCTTTAAAGTCTCGAGAGTACTTATAGACACTTTCACAATCATGCGCAGTATAGAGCAAGGTTTTATTGGTGGTCCACAACCCCTGTTTAAATTATCCTGTGACTTTTTGGAGTTTTATCGTTTATCTTTTTCTTTTGGGAAAAAATGGAGCATTTTATCTTTTTCACCTAATCTACCGTGTTTACAAATCGTTCAGGCTCGCCATCTGAAACGACCTTAATCTTGTTCTGCGTAGGAGTGTGAAAGTGGCTTATTGGGCGTAGCTGTCCGGCAGATGCACCTAATTATTTTGTTACATTGGACGTGGTTGAACCCAATAAGTTTATACTATAAAAAGGCTATTACACTTGCATGGCTTCCAAACTCAAGATGCTTGTACATTTTATGTTTTTGCTCCAGGTGTTCATGAGGTGCTTGTTCAAAACCCTCAAGTCCCACCTGGGTGAAATGTTTGATCCTAACATGCACTTTGCGTGGAAAGCTTTCACTTTCCAGGCGTCGCTGGGCATGAGACAGCACATCTCACACCGGCCATACTCAGCCGCGGAAATCACCAGGATAGGGTCGGTGAGACGGCAGGTCAGCCCCCTCAAGAGACGGTCGTCTGTTCCGACCACGTGGCGTGACCGCACCCCTAACGGGGACGAGGAGAAGGCGGCTGAGAAGATCCAGGCAGTGTTCAGAGGTCACTTTCAAAGGAAGTTGGCCAATGCTTTTAGACCAAGTTAGTGTCCTGTTAGTTACTGATTGTCAATAATAATAATAATAATAATAATAATTTTCCTAACAACAACAGCAACAACAACAACAACAATAATAATAATAATAAAAGTAATCATAATAGCAATCATAATTGTAGTTACGCAATCACAATCGTAATCATACTAATAATAATAGTAACAATAATAATAATAATAACAATAATAATAACGTTAATCATAGTTTTATTGACATTCACAGTTGTAATGTAAATAATAACTGCGTATTAACCGAGAGTGAGGTCTACATTAAAAGTATCAAACTAAGGCCTTGCTGCATTGATCAAGCGATAGCAACGTTAGTGCGTCAAGGCTGGAGTTGATATTGCCTTCAAGGCCGAACGCGAACGTTGGAGATTAAGAAGTATTTTATTATCTCGAACGTTTTTCAGAAACGGCAATAACATCTTGCAGGCGGAATTCCTTACTTCGCACATTCAGTTATGCACGCGCGTATAACTGAACTTAAAACTTGATGCCCGTAGTCATTATGGTGATCCAGACGTACTGCTCCGGAACCAATCAGAACGCGTGAAGTATCTTTGCCATACAATAATAATCTTTACTGTCATCCTCACTTCAGACACTGAAGAGCATCAGCAGGTCTCGGAGCTGCTCAGCAAAGCGTGGGGCACCATAGAACAGAACATGGAGGACTTCGCCATCGAGATCTTCCGACGGATGTTCAAGAAGGACCAGGCTCTGTTCCCACTCTTCCCTTTCTACAAGGACGAGTGGAGTCGGGTGGCATTTGTGGACTACACCGGCGGCTATACGGAGCAACCCCCGCACTCCTGGTTTGTTGTCTTCAGGTGAGTACTACCTTGCAGGGGTTTCATGAGGATCATCCACTTACATGAAGTTAGAAAATTATTAGCAGTAATGGGTAACGGTTTTCAGTCATAAAAACAATCAACATAGATGGTCAACGGTTGGGAACATTTGTCGTTCGTAGCCCTGACTCCTGGTTTGTTGTTTTCAGGTGAGTACTACCTGGCAGGGTTTGGAAGCTGATCATCGACTCAGTTGAATAAAATTAATTAGGAAGCTTAAGCAACTAGGATGCAAGTGTTGGCGAAGAGGGCTGCTGAAGTTCTGCCTTACCATTTGTCCCAGCCTCGTCCCCAGTCAACTCTTCGACACGTTCGGTCGGCATGGTCGGTGGCGCGGTTACCTTTGTCTTGATGCACGCGGACGAGCAAGCTTTGCCGTCCGCCATCTTGAAAATGAAGCGCTGAGTAACCAGGCACGGAGCGGCCGGACAGAGGAGGATGCCTGGGGACGAGGCTACATTTGTCCGTATCTTGCTTGTATACCTTTCTCGTTTCTTTTTTTTATTTTGTATGAAGGTGTGTGAATGTCAAAAATGAGAAAGTCTTTTTGAAACTGCTACTCTTGGTATCAGAGTCAATACTTGCTCAAATCGAAATTTGCGTTCTCTTTGAAACTCCAGAACTGGTGTTTTCACGTTCTGTTTTTAGAGGATGACGGTGGAAATGTGTACTGTACAGTACCTTTTGTATTCTCTATTCTTCAGGGAAGTGTTCTTTGTTGATGAACCTGTACTGACGGTGCCCAAAATGTATGTGAACATTCCCACCTGCCTTTTGAGGGTCGTTGATAACGATAGTGGCGAGGAGCTCACGCGAGTTTTCCAGAGAGTTGCGCCCAACACACTGAAGAAAAACAAGGTAAGAACTTAATTTCTCGGGCCGTAGGCAACAAGTTGAGGTTTCGGCTCCGTCCTTTTTTTCTTGTCACATTTAATATGCAAAATTAGCCCATTGGTCTATTCCAGTTAAAGCTATTATAAGTTAAGTTTTAGCGTGCCAGATCAATTACTTTCATGATATCCTTTTAGATTGTATGTTCTGCTATCCAAAGCGTCCGTCAATGACCTGGATTGCTTTGAAAACCTAAAAGAGTTTAATTATTTGAAAAGAATAATATTTCGAAAAGTCTTAAAAGGATCCACTGCTTCGCTCTGAGGAATTTACCGTTTAGACTTGGACGGAAGGACAAAGTGAAATTGACTGTGATATGTTTTCTCTGAAACTCTTTAAAATAGCTGTGGAGCAAGGGTCAGGCTCCTTTTGTGTCACATCGCATGCGTTACGCGAGATCAACTCATGATTACGTGGACGTCTCGGTAACTTTTTTTTTTCTTTTTATCTTTTCATTTCAAAATTTAACGATTATAGGCCAAGAGTTAGGTTTTATTAATTAAAAACCTCTTGTTTTGATTATAGTGATAGTGATACTTTATTGAACACTCCCCAGTAGGCTTTTCAGTGACCAAGAATACACATAAATTAAATTGTAGAATGAATCAAAATTAAAGTCGTATAGCAAAATAAATAGAAAGTATAAATAACATATAGGCATAAGATCTAAAGGAGTTAAAAGGGA
The DNA here is from genome assembly GCA_025448255.1 of Umimayanthus chanpuru. Taxonomy (NCBI): domain Eukaryota; kingdom Metazoa; phylum Cnidaria; class Anthozoa; order Zoantharia; family Parazoanthidae; genus Umimayanthus; species Umimayanthus chanpuru. Next base: position 7,635 of record JAOEJI011036236.1, read on the forward strand.
GATAAATTTAAAATATGCTCATTTGAAAATATTTAGAAGTGTTAGAGGACATTTATATACTAAAAGATTCATCTCTTTCGATAACTTAGGAAGCTAATTTAGGGTTTGTTCCAATGTGTTGTGATTGCTGCTGTTTTTGACTGTGATTTCTAAACTGTTCAACAGCTTTGTTGCTCGGTACCGGAATAACTTATTTTAATAACTCAGCTGTTGACACAGCACAATCAATATTTTCGCGTTGGTTGAGCGGGTAGAGTATAGGCTTCTCAGATATCACCAACACGGAAATTAATTACAATAAGTGGGTTTTTTAAGTGCCTTTTTCAGAAATTACTCAAAGACACTGACTAACAAAGGCTAAAGTTTGAGAAACTAACAGTGCACTCATTAAGATTGAGGATACTGGTAGATGAACAGCATAGTTCAGTAAAAATTAAAATGTACCACAGTTTGGAGCACAGAAACTAATGTTTGAAAAACTAACAATTTTATACTAATTTGTCCTCCTTTTTCCTTTTTAGCGTGGTTATACCTTTGTTGCTGAAGCAAGAACACTAAACGGCATACTCCCCCCTGGCAAATTTCGTCTGAGGATCATTGGGTCAACTGAGCCCCTACCCTACCCTGCTCGGGACAGTGTAAACAGCCATTTCATAACCAAGGAGATCCGAGACTACTACATACCCAACAAATACAACGTGATCTTCAGGTTGGTAATAGAACGTTAACCTTAGTGGTTGACCATAACAACAACAACAACAACAACAGCAACAACAACAGCAACAGCAACAACAACAGCGTATTTCCTCTTAGTTTGATAGATATACTCTCAGGTTCATAATAAACGGGGGGGTCAAATTAATCGGAGGGCTTCAAGGATTTTGGAAAATTATTAAAGGGGGGGTCAAAATAAACAGAGTGGTGGGAACAAAATATATAATCAGAAGAGACGAAATTAGGATTCTCCTTAAACACGTCATTAACGTCGCTCAACATCGGTATTTCTAGTACATTGCGGAGCCGCTTAGAGTAACGAAACACCAACCGTCTATGTTTTATTTATGAACTTCTTTGTAATCCCTCAAGAAATTCGAAAAATTAATAAACGGGGGAGGAGGGGGTCTGCAAAACTCACGAAAAAAATACGTTCCCCCAATTTACTTTGAACCTGAGATTAATACACGTACATGGATGACAATATTAGGAAAGTTGAATAGTGGATGAAAAAACAAAATAACTTTAAGAGCTAATCTAGTCGGGTCGACCCTATTGCGTTGGAAGATATAAATCTAAACTTGTCAGGGAAGTACAACTAATATAATTTGTAACTAACAAAAACTAGAAGAGTATTAAGGGGATGGGAGACTTTTTGCATGCATATTTCTTTCTCCTACTCCGTCTAGTTTTTACATCAACTGGAATTTTATTTATCGGGGAGCATTTAATCCGTTCGGGACGTTTTATTTAATTCTATTCGCCTTGTACAATATTTTTTCTTAAATCCCCCCCCCCCCCAAAGGTAAAATTGACTGTCTCTAAAAATTATCACTATACATTGTCTTTTCAAAATAGTTTTGGCCACAGATAGACGCATAAAAAAATGAAACAACCCAATATTAAAGTTATGTTATGATATGCTATGCTGATATTCTATACTATGTTATGTTAGTGTGTGCGAGAATAGCGCAGTTGGTTAGATCTCTGACTGCCAACCAGGAGGTCCCGGGTTCAATCCCCGGCCTGGTTGAGGGTTCAACTTTGGGCGACCTTCTTTCGCCACACCGTCCGTGGACGTTAGGCCGTTGGTCTAGTCTCTCGACGTTCTATCGGGGGACTTGAAAGAACCCACGCACTTGTCGATAAGAGTAGGCTAATGCCGGTGTTGTGGTCTGTTAATTGAAGCGGGTGGACACCTAGCATGGGACCTAGAGTCCCATGCGTGTCCAACGACCTTGGGGGCAATAAGTCCCAATAAAGTTGTTAAAACTAAAACTAAATAACTAATATTATAAATACAACAGAAAGCGGTTTCAAAAAAATGAGTTGCGAATTGGTGCTTTTCCGAGTTGATTTAATATTTAGTGTTTTACCTTCTGTTATTATTACGATCATCATCAATATTATGTACTCCTGAACTTCAGCCTAAACTTGTTCTTAGTTATAGTTCTAAAAATTTTAGTAAATTTGGACGTAAACGTTTTCATAAACTTTGCTCTTATAAAAGGCCCATTTATACAGTTTTCAATGGATAAGTGTGATAATGACACCATCTGGAGTGTTCAACACGCACATTTCGAGTTTAACAAACGGGAAGACGTCGCCGGGACATGTTTACTTACTTGCTATATTTAGCCCCCCTTCAACTTTCTGTTGTCAGAAATGTAACTGATTAAATCAGTCCCTGTTTCTAATAAACTTCTCTCCGAAAACGTAACGATGCTTCTAATTCCAGCAGTTAAAAAAATATACATTTTTGCCTTCCATATAAACAAACAAACACCAAGAAGTTGTTAGATGTTAAAAAGTACTTAACAGGAATATGGTTTTACAAGAGTTTTTTCTACTTGATAAGCTTCCAGCTTCTATGGTCACCAAGCCCTAGTAGGTTTAGCCGTTAACCCAGGGGTAAAATTTCAACCTACGATTGGCATGGGTTTGGAAATGTGCTTTGTCCTAAAAATGCTTCAATGCCAGTTTTATATTCGTTGGTGTAAAACTTTTGTTAGGGTTACCGTTCACCTTGAACGGTGTTTTCAGTTTTCCGTATGTAACTTTGTTAATACGCATCGGACATCCCCAACCTATATATCAATGGAAAGCTTATGAAATTATCTAAATGATGGTAAAAAGTTTGCCAGTTTTTTTGTTGTTGTTGTAAACGAATGCGAGCATCATAATGCAAACTAACCATTTTACTTCTAGACGTCAATGCGGCTGTCAGTTTCAATTTCCGCCATTTGTAGTTCTTTGTCAGTTTCAGCACCATTTGCGCTCTTATTCCGTGCTGGGGATTTTTAATTGTACGCGCCATAAATTTTCTGCAGGCATTTGAAGAAAATTCCTCATTTGCAGCGTACAAAACTACCCTGCTTGAATCATAAAAATAACTGGAGCGGAATTTCGAAATTCCTTAGCACGATTTACATCTTCGGCTATTATTTTATCAACGTGTCAAATTGGACGGCATGAAGTTAAACTCTGTGGGAGTATTGATCCTTTGCATTGACGTAGTTTTAGCCAAAACTTGTTTCGAGAAATTCTCTCCTAAAGTACGCATTAAAGTAAACAATTTACTTCCGGTAAAAACTCTCGTTCGCCATATCTCGCAAACTATTACATGTAGACGTATTGAAAAAAAAAATTTGACTGGAAGTTCATTTAATGCATGTATATTTATATTCTGTGAAAATCTCAATTTCGATCCGTTCCAACGTGAAAGGTGACCTTAACTCAAAATTAACTCCCTTCCGAGCAACGGGAGCCGGAAGGGGGTGGGGGTGGGGGTAAATGCCGTATGTTAAATTCTTCATCTTTTTTTAACTTGATGTGCAGACAAACCAAGGATATTTCACTCCAGTTCTACAACCATCCACCGTACTCTCGGCACCAATATCACCCTTAACTGTATGGCCGAGGGCAACCCTGCTCCAGCGATGGTCTGGAGACGAAACGGCAGTGAAATTGGCAAACAAGAGAACAGTACAACGGCGAAGACTGTGACGAGTGATATTGACTTAACTTTAAGTTCAAAGGAACTTTTCAGTAACTACAGCTGTGAAGCCACAAACTCTGTGGGAAAGGACACTGTGGTTTTTACCATCAGGCTAAACGGTGAGCATCATACGACTGAAACTAAAACTAAAAGTTCAAGCTTTTTTACGAAACAAACTGTTGACCTTATACTCAATACAACATAATGCAGCATAGAGGAGAACTTCAGGTCTTTTAACAGGTGGTGGGTCAGTCCTTAATAAAAGGATGAGGGTGGACCCTCCTCAACACACTGGTATACTTACGAGGGTCCAGGGTTCGAGTTCGTCTGCATGGGAGACTTTATATTCCCAAAACGTTTAATGGGAAATTTAAGTTTTCTTAAATGACATATCATTTTGAGTTGAAACCTTAAGAGGTAGCAAATACGACGCCACACCTAGCATATTCATTTATTGCTACTCTTTGTACCTAGCTATGAAGTAGAATATAACTATTTATTGATTTATTTTCTCAGAATCCAATTCAGAAACAGGCCCTCCAGGTACGTATTTAGTCTTATTGAGTATTCAGAAATTTACATTATTATGCCTTCAGTGTGAAATGGTAACACACACTAATCTAATAATAATAATAATAATGATAATGACAATAATATTAACAATAATAATAACAATAACAATAACAATAACAATAACAATAACAATAATAATAATAATAATAATAAAAAGAATGCCAGTTTCAGGGTATGAATGTGAGTCTTTCCGACTGCATTTTCTTATATAAGAACATTGAGGCTGAAAACGGCTGAATGTCAAAATTTCAGAATATGCTAAGAACATACCTCAGGCCGAGACGAAAAAAGCGCGGCCTTATTTTCTATAACAGTTTTCTTTTTATAGGTTTTATTTCCCAGCGTGCAGTGATACTTTATCAATAATGCTTTAATACCATCTGTAAAATTATGTTTTTATACCAACCCCCTCCCCCCGGATTGAGTTCACTTATTACTAACTACAACAAAAAACTACTCTGAGTTATAGGTCTCCTCCCAATATAAGCTCCGTATTTTCTCAACAGTGTTGTCACAAAGAAATGTTTGAGTTGTATAAGGCTTGTTGCGTTTGGAAATTTGTTTACGTTTCTGACTAACTGAAATGGGAATCGGTTGCGAGGTTAAAGTTTTAATTGCGAAACCACGCATTATTGAGTAAATATTGGTCGTTTTATATTTCCGATAAAGGTCCAGACAACTTTTCGTACTACGTAGGCGGAGTTACCGGAGGAGCTTTGTTCATACTGATTGTCGTGCTCATTGCGTGTGTTGTATGGAGGCGTCACCATGGAAACGGTAAATACCAACAGTTAGCGAACCCGAACGAGTGTACTACCATACGTATGCATACCATCGCTTATTGATGATAAACAAATTAAACGAGTGGACCGCACGAAATCTCGTGGCTTGCACATCGACAAGAACCTTTCTTGGGCCAAGCATATAGGGAAAATTTCCAAAAAAATATCATAGGCTATTGGACCTTTAAAAAATATCAGACCCTATACTGATACATGTACAGCTGTTTAAATCTACAGCTCACTGATCGGACCCCATTTTCGTTACTATAGCCCAGTCTGGGACGGTATGGCTCAATATCTGTCAGACAAGCTTCAGAAGTTACAAAATCGAGCGGCTAGGGTAATAACTAAAACTAGCTATGATACAAGTTCATCTTATGCCCTCGATGT
>JAOEJI011037347.1:0-13088 GCA_025448255.1 Umimayanthus chanpuru
CACTCCCATTTTGTGGAAGTGAGAGAGGAGGAAATCTTGCAAAATGTGTACTTTTTCTTAAACATGTTGTGTTTTCACCAAGTTTGTATAATTATGCTAATTATTCTCTTCAATCTGGGTGAGTAGTGGCTTTCAGAATTTTTACCTCCATGCTTTGCATGAAGGTGAATATTCTGCTATATTCACCTTGATTTCAGAGAATAGTTGTTAATTATTCCCCAAAATGAAGTTGACTAGTTGAAGATAAATCAAATTTTGTGGCATTTTTTGTCTTTGAGCTGCCTCTAAAGTGATGTGTCTGTATTCATGATGTGTTATCTGAATACAAACAAAATACAACTAACATTTCAAAGAAACTATTCTGCACTTACAAGTCTTACTTATTCTAAATGCCACAAAGGCTCTCAATACATTACAATTCAATACAACCAACATTACTCTCAGAGGAAAAACCTTTCGATCATTTAAAACATATTCTGGCTGGATAAAAACAGCTTTTGTTATCATGTAATATTTCATTTAAAAGGGTCCTAATTCTACTTATAGATTATTCTTGGATATATAGATTTACTACCCGATGAAGAAGTCCACCATCAAGTGTCCCAAGAAAAATGTTATGTGATGAGTAAAAAAAAATTTAAAATATTGAAAGCCACGAACTATAAACTGAGGTCTTACCTGTTTCCATGGACTATGGGACTTGGTGATACTGATCTCACATACGTATCCAATTCCTCTGTAGATGAACAAGAACTGCAGAAAACAAATATAGTTATTATGTTATATTGTATACAATATTATTATACCATGACATTATTATGACACTACGAGAGATTGGAATCAAAGAATGGGATTTTATACCTGTTTTTAGTTATCTAGTTGTGAACTTTTTTATAAGACAAAAGTGATAGATTGAGACACATGTAATATTTACCTCTTTCAAAGGTTTAAAGAAGGTGTTTAGTGGGCACTAAATAACCTTGCACAAAATAAATCACAAAGTTGCAACTGCTTAATGTTGTGCAGTCTGGTTACAGGAAATCACAGATGCTACCAAAACTTTACTTCTAACGATGTGTGGGATGATCAAAAGAAGCAAATCAAGTTGTAATGCTGTTAAAGATTATTTAACTTGTACGTTTTGATAATCTCAACCACCTATTATTTCACCAGATTAAGTGCTAACCCTTGTCACAGCAGATGGCTGTTTCCTATGTCTTCCTGACGCAATGGAAAAAAGCAATCTGTCTCACAGGCTAATAACTGTTACGTATTGGGTTGAATTAGTGTCTTAGGGATGAGACATGGGTGACACTATCACCGATATTCACAAATATTCAAGTATGGAAAACATGTCACTATAAACAGGAGAATATCTTCCAAAAGTAAAACTAGCTTTCAAATCATTATCAACGGTTCAAAAGTCATTAGTATCTTCATTGACAAGTTAAAGAAGTTCAGCAAACACAATCCTGACAATACTGTTATTGATAAAAACTAACAGATTCAGAACCTTCAGTTGGCTAATTATGGTAGTCTACCAAATTAAGCCAGTCACAGTTAAACTAATACGAAGTTTGGTTTTAAAAACATTCATTATAGAAGTTAACGCTATAAAATTGTCGACCTGACACCATTATTAAGATAATTATAAAGTTGAGTGGAATGAAAGGAGCTGGTATATAATTATACAGAATGAAAGTACACAGTCATGTTGTTTTTAAAATGCACTGGGAAAAGACTACACTAATAGAAAGTGAAAATGAAGTATAAAAAAAAATAAAATCACAAAGCGAAGCGATGTAAACAAAATATTTGAAAACAGCTTTGAGCTAATGAAGTCTTTTTGTTTGTTTAAAGTGGGCTTTAGGTCCCTTATGAATAGCATCTCAAACATAAGACAGTCCCGCTTATTTTTGCACTTCTTTAAAATACTGAAAATAAAAAATGTCTTGAAAGACTAGAAGTGTCACTGCCATGTGTCCACTTGTGCTCACCGATGGCAATCTTGCCCTTGTGTTTGTCAACTCTTTGGTGTAGGTGTCAGCTTGCATAGCCGACATAACCAGCCTTGCACTGGTCACATTGGAAATGGTAGGCGACTTTCTGTTTGTTTACCAGGACAGGTTTTTGTTCCATAGGTTTCAAATCATTGTTTAACTTGCAGCTGGTAAATATGGGGGATAACTGCATGCCATTCTTTGATGATACCTGTAGTTCTGATGTTTGGCATCTTACAGTATTGGCTGATCACTCATCTTTCAATGGCAGCACAATGCCCGTGGCTTGTGACTTAAACTGCATAAGTTATTGTTAACAACCATTATTTTTATAGAAAAAATTTTTGGTTATAAATTGTGTAAGTAAAATAACTTACGCAAGTTGATTTTTTTTTGTTTATGGTGAATGTAGCTAATCAATTATTTTTTATTTGATAAGCTGGAATGAAAACATCTTTGTGTGACAAATAATATCAGAACAACTTTAATGTTCCATTCTGCGTTTTTTCATCCTCAAAATTAATACAGAGAACCCTGTTCAATTGTCAGATTTTTTCTGGCTTTTAACACTTTCAAATCTTGGAAAAATACAATCAAAGCCATTATTATTATAACCTATTGTTTCATCTAATCCTATATATTAAACAGTTAATAGTAGAACTAGCAGAGTTAAAAAATGGGCTGGCTGTAGGCTACAGCTAGGAATATCCTGACCATTACAGGCTGTTTTGTTCAATATTTTCAGTCAATCTCTACAAAATTACCAGTAGATATCTTGGTTTTTGAAAACAACCAGCAAACTTGAGCAAGTTTGGAAAAAGTTATTTTGAGCCCTGACTAGGCATACTAATTGCCAAATTCATTATGCAAAACCACATACAGATGAAACCACAACTTAAATGCTTACAACTTTTCACATTATGTTTATAGTAAGTACATAAGCGAAGTTTTGCCATCTTGGAAACAGAAATAATTATTTTTATGAACCTTCTTTTAACTCATCAGGATAATTAATTAAGAGTTTCAAGAAGACAATAATATTATTGGCAGTTCTGTATGAATGAAGTCATGCATTAATCTATTTAGTCTAAGGAAGAAGTCAGCGAATTCAACAACGAAAATTTTTGATATCAAATTAAAACAAAGAAATTTCAAGTGAATTTAAATGTTATTGTCAGAGAAACAGTTGATTAAAAGATGTTTCTAAAGCACAGGTACACTGCAAGAAATCTGACAGACAAAAATTAATGATAAAAATTAAAAACTGATGAAATTAATTTTTACCTCAACACAGGTTTGCTGTTTAGATTAAAGAGTGAAACCATTCTCTGCACTTTGTGACCAGATGTTACTACACATTTAACAACTAATATTTTGGGCTGACTGCAATGAACAGGTGAAGTAACTAACAGTGTATAAGCAGTGAAAGCTGAAAATTTCTCAAAATATATGTTGTGAGGCACTTGAGGCAGAAGGTCAATCAGACTTGTCATTTTCAACAACACTTTCATCAAACACAGATCATCTTTCACTTTCTAATGTGGTCAAAAAGCAAAACACTGACCAAAGAATGTAAACAATCTTAATTTGTGCTTAAACTTCCATGCTATCAGTATGAAAACAACACACAACCAAATAAAAAATCAAGATATTTATAAGTTTGGCATCTGCCTCACATGCTATCAGGAATGTGAGACACAACAAACTAACTTTACTGAAATGTTGAATGGTTTGGAAACAGCAGGCTACAATCAGACAAAACACCACATGTTCCAGGAAATAATATGTACAGCCAAAAATAAATCTAAATATATGGTCTAAAAAGAGGAATTCGAATGTCTTTTTCACAGAATCTGTAACAACTGAATAATTATGTGGACTGTTTGCCAAGCAATAAAGAAAACAAGATTCTTCTAAATACATTTCTAACTGTTACAGCTATAATAAGAATGTTAACCATTACCGGTAATAATTTATAAATTGAATACAAAAATGTTTCAATTATAAGAGCATTCAGCTGTGAACGAGATTCCAATGTCTTTTGTTACAAAGAAAAAAAAATATCAGCTGCATGAACAACATAAGAGATCTGACTTTACAAGTATGCCAAACTGAAGAAGGATTAATCATACTACCTCAGTACAGATTTCTAACTTTTTTGCAATCCTGAGTATTACAATCATTACAAGTCATGTGTCCCTAGATCTACTTAGAGAGTGTACTACGTACACTACATGCCATTCTATTATTAATTTTTTGTTATAATTATCTTGATCAACTGTCAATTACTGTACTTTTTGCTTTAATAACACATAAACTATATAGTTTACAATAATTATATGAGTATAGCACATTGCAGGGAGAATGAAACCTAAATCAAATGTGTCACTGATCAAACACAGCATCAACTTGATTCTCTTTGAGCAAAACAAATTTAACTATTAACAAAACAAACATTTACCTTAAAACACTCTTTTGTCTAGAATCTTATTGACTAAAACACAACTCGTAGCTCTAGCTAAGTGCCAATAAGCGAAAACTTGTAGCAGATTTCACAAGTGTGAAAAGTAAGGGCACGGAGTACCTAGTTGCATGGTCACGGTACATTAGCTGGCCTTGTTCCTTTGTTTCACGGCACTGGCTCCAGTCATTCAAAGTCCCAAATTCACATAGTGCTAATTAGCAACAATCATCAGATTTCCATAGTATGTTTTGCTTTTCACACAAAACAGTTTCAGTTTGAGGCTCTGTGCATAAATGATCAGCGAATTGTGGGAGCCTTGCATGAAACATTACACAAAATTAATTGGTTATTTATATCCTAAACTAAATAGTTCTACCCACTCAATTCCAAACCAGGTCTTTAGTTTTGTTTGAACGCAACCTCAGACCTCAGTTTCACCACGAGACTCACGTTTTCAGGTGTCATCTCATGGTCTCACGGTTTAACCTCTAAATCTCACAGTGAGCCGAAGTGGTTGAGAAGTGATCAAATTCAGTCCGAAATAAAGCTTAAAATGTGATATTTTCTCTTGCTTGGCAGTCATACTTATCTAGGAGCATTGTGGGGGCTCACAGATGCCTTACAAGTAAAAGAGCTGGCCCCCTGGGCAAAATTTTATTTTGATTTATCATACTATAGATGGCAGAATGAAGCAGTGATGAGACACTACTCACAAACTCTAAGAAGGCAACCAAAGTATACAGTGATAAACAAAACTAAGTAGTGTGAACATTGTTAGTACTGTTAGTGTTAGTATTTTCTTCATTTTGGAGCTTTGGAGCAAGGTTTGAGACCCAAATCTCAAGGTTTTCTCCATTATTTTCCAAACCTCAAGGTTTGGGGGTTTCAGAGGTTGGAAGGTCTGCAACCTTTAATTGATATCTAAACTCAACATATGCTTCAAGATATTTCTATTTTCCTGTCTCCAAATGAAAGATGTTCTACACTTGTTGCTTTTAAAAATTTAAACTTAAATGACAGGAACCAACATCCTAGGTTTGGGCGCTGTACGCTTAGCACATGTGGGAATGTCCCTTCTTCAGTTAATAACTGCAACAATTCAAACTATAACAGAATAATAACAGCTCATAACAGTGCAAAATAAAATTATAAGTGCAACACATGCTCACATCTACAGTACATGTACGTTCATCAAGTGCATCACAAAATAATATGCAAACAAACAACAAGCTTGAGCAGTGATGCCACCCCCCAATGCTCATGAAGGAATCCTTCCCAAAACCCCATTAAATCATGCAAGACAGCACAAATGCCATTAGGTACATGTAAGTGAACTTCATTTATCTGGCCATATTTTGGCACATTTTGAAGGTCATAAGATAGAAACTGTAGAATTTTATCAGACATTTCCAGTGATAACTCAAAACATACTAATAGTCGGCCGTTGCAATTACAGTAAATATTATATGGAATCAATGAGAATGTAGATTTCATGCCGTCACACGGACTTACAATTTTTTAAAACTCGCACTATGAGAATGGTCTGCCTGTGCTGCAGCTAGCACATGAGAAGCCATGACATCACAAGCAAAAAATCGCTGTTGCGCTCTGATTGGTTTACACTTGATCTATTGTTACAATACCTTACTTTTTTTTATGGATCACTCGAAATTTTTTCGCTTGTACAGTAGTTCGAGACTTATGTGCGTGGCTCTACAATGTTGCTGCCTCACGATCCTCGCCCTTTGGCTCGGATCACTCGTTGGCAATAATGTCCTTTAAAGGATTTCAAGAACCATAATACCCCAAACCTTGGAAAATCAAAATGACAGACAACCCCAGCAAGTAACTAACCTCACAGTTACAGGAAGCAGCAAGCGAGGTTTTGGTTTTGGCTTTGGTTTTGGTTTCTTAACTTCAGCATAAATGGTTTCCAAAGAGGGCTTGTGTTGGTTCTCTACACCGGCACCAGCCACGACCTGCAGTGGAGCATCTTCCTCACTTGTTGAGCTGTCTTGGATTACCTTGCACAAAAAACACAGTAAAGAATGAACTTAAGTATGCCGGCATGTGTCAAACTAAAATGTACATAATTATATACATCACAGAAAAAATGAAAATTTGTTGAAAAAAAACTTTGTTTACTAGTGGTGGAAACAGAAGTGGAAGCAATAGCAAAGCAGATGAATACTACATTCTACTTCAAGCCAAAGGGATGGCAGCAGAAATGGGAATCAAATTTGTAAGGCAAAATGCCTTCCTTGCACGTGGTTGTGCTCACTGTCAAAACAGCCACTGTGATTGGCTCAAACCTTCCACTTCCGTTTCTGTCTTTTTGGATAACACTGGGACAGATGCACAGTCACAGAAACCTGAGACAGAAGGAAGAAGAAACCTTCTGTCCGTCTGTTGAGAATCAATTTGTACCTTCACTGTCATTTCTTGACTTACCTAGGAACAGAATACTCATTCAATCTCTGCTTCTGCTACTGCTTCCATCACTAAAGTAACCAAGGTCTAAACAGCCATACACTACACCACATGCACATGCTGTTACATTTTTAAACTAGACATTTTCAGTTTAAATGGTCATGAATTGTCAAGTATTTGTCTCTATCACTTAAACTAAAAATGTATGTTAGTTCTAGATTTTTGCAAATAAAATCCTAAAATTGAAACTAGGTGACATGCTCACACATGCTCGACAGATAGTCAAATTGCCATTATAATTTGAAATCCTGACCTGTAGTTTTACTACATATTATAGGTTTATTAATACGACAGTTGATAATTGTGTAGGATACTTTCAAAACTTAATTAATTTATATCACTTTGTCTTATACATATTTTCTCACAAATTCTGTTTCATTTTGTTTTGACTTGATTTATTTCTACATGTCCTCATCCTTCATGATGGAAGTGTAATAAATAAATAAATAAATAAATAAATAATTATTTAATAATTAAAGAGACAAACAAACAAACTCTACAAAGGACACTTTCTTATTTTTTCTTTCTCTTCTCTGTTACTCCAACTGACACAAATGTGTTCAACATGCTCTTTGAAATTTAAAGACTATAAAATTAACAAGTTTCTTTGTAAGACTGTTGTGTTTGAATGTGCTATAGTTACATGCAAGTACAAGTTAACAATCGCAACAAATACAGTAGACCACAAAGTATCCCAATCAAAGAATATATTTTCTATTTCTTCCAAAATTGTTTTGAGTCTTTAATTTAAAAACCTTTAGGAGTATTTCACAGCCGATCTATGTTACATTTTGTCTTTTCAGACATTAATTTTCTTGTTTCGATATTACAGCATAAAAGCAAATTAAATGTCAATTGAATGGAAAGTAATAGCTGCATATTCTTATTTGCATGCATACTCGTTTGAATTTGTTCATATACCATAATTATTTTCTGGTGTATAGGTCAAATTGGTGTATAAGATGATCCCTATTTTTTAGAGTAAAAAATTTGTATTTTTTCAAAAATCTGGTATATAAGTCGATCTCTAATAATATTGCTCATGATAAAAACCTTAAAGACCCAAATGCAAGCAAATGTAGAGTAACATAAACAAATAAACAACTCAAATAATAGTCAAAAATTATAATTATGTTATTAATAAATATAATGTTGAATCATTTCTCTATGCTTTAACTGTCATTTTCTACAACCTGAGTGATCTTTATTTAATTTGTTTACTATGAAACGAAACCCATATTAGAGCAATAAGAACACTTAGTGCCATTATTTTTCATGTCATGTCAAGAAAGTTGTAACAATTCGAAACTTGAAAATTGTTACCTGTGTATAAGTCAAGGTCAATTTTTGGAGTCAATATTTGGGTCTAAAGTCTTGACTTATACACCAGAAAAAACAGGTACATGATTATCAAGTACATACAATTCATCATGCAAAATAATAATTCACTTTCACTTACAACTGAATATAATGATAATTGTGATGCTCTTTGAAAAACACACTCATGCAGTTTAATGTAAAGTGAACTGAAATTGAATGACTGTTGACACAAATCACCAAAAATTTCCATCTGCCAAATCATCAATAACCAGAAATGAACTGAGTCTTAGAATTGTCAAGTAAATTTTGTGCATGTTCTAACTAACAGTGCTTCATGTAACAACAATGAACTACTAACACTAAAACAGAGGCAAGGACCAAGTGTGCTAGTAATGGGTCAGTTCAAAATTACAACTAACAAGATAATATATATTTCAGCATCAAACATGGTCAATTTTTATACACAACGAAGTTATATTCTTGGACTCAAGAACTCCAAAAAAAAACAATTTAAAACAACAAACTACAAGATTTATACAAATTCTTATTTCATACAGTTTAAACAGTTTACAGTTTCTGATACTAAGTCATTACAATAATACTATAACAGTTAGCTTACTTGTACTTTTAACAGTATTCTACTGGCTAAATATTATTTTTCCACAAAACTTATAAAACATCAGATAAATCTCACATTGTTTCTCACCTCAATTGAAATTAATGGATTTAACTGAAGCATGGTTCATCAGAAACACATCTTTAAAAATACATGCATTGTTCCCTCAAGCTTTCCTCGTAGCATCTTCAAAGTTATGATTCATAATAATTATATCAGGCTACTGTAATGTACGTCTAGCAAAAAACACTAGGCAGTCATTGTAGTGTAAATCTTGGCCAAGGTCTTCAGAATTCCCAAACATAGAACAAGTGTCTGTTAACATATTAATTTATGAGCTTTTCAGACACTTCATCAAACACTTGTCATATTTAACAGACTGTCATGTTATTGATACCAATATTCATTAAAATTATAAAAAATTGTCTTGAACTGGTTCAAATGTTTTGAAAAAGAAACTAATTAAAATTGCTTGCAGAGAAACCATCACTTGTATAAATGAATACAGTCTAGTCTCTTTCCCTTCAAGGCTGGAAGCTATGCAAAATAACCAGGCACTATAAAAGCCACACAGCAGGAAGGCATGTGTGAAAAATGGAACAATAAAACAGGTGTCAACCCTGACTCTGTATGCCTGATAAAATTAATTATCAAAATGCATTTCTTTGAGCTTTGTAATGGCTTGGAAACTAACATGATGGTTGATGTATGAAAACTCAAGAAAAAAGGGAACAACTAAAGGTTAGCTGATTTTATATTGTTAAACAAAGGATCATGAATTCATCAAAAAACCTTTTTTCACCAAACTGTTTTATTGCCTTTAATATTAGCTAGCTTTTTCAGGAAAAATATTGCAGCATAATAATTATGATAACTAAGGTTTTTAAACAATACTGCAATTGTGGCTAAAACAGACTAAAGATTTCTTACCATTTACAGCTAATTCAGACCTCTATAAAAATTGTAACTTGCACAACAATAAAATGTAAAACCAAAGTTATAGAATTATCAGATTTCTCATCACATTTTTACAAGATTACGGAAACTTCAATTGTAATTATAATAATTATAATGGTAGGGCATTAACACCACATACTGCTTTGTACTAGCTTGGTAGCTTAAACTGGTAAAAATGTTCTTATTTCATTTCCTGAAACTTATTTACAGTCTCGATTTTTCACAAGGGTTCTGACCACTTCAAATCATAACCATCAAGGTATAAATCTGGAAGTCTTAACAAGAAAAACAAGCAGATCACAATTTCTTAAAAAACAAAAAATACTAAGAAAATCAACATAATATTAACTGAATGACATTATTTTGATATACATCTTTCATTCAAACAGGCTTTACACAGACTTTGTGTCAGAGTGAGCATTTTGTGTTGTTTCACTTCAATGGCTCCTGCAATTGATCTGGCGCTACCCTTTGAATAAAACTAATCTAGACTTAGTGTCTAGCAACTGCTGTTAATTAACTGGGAAGTTGCAAGACCCCAAACCAGTATGACTGGCATCCCAAGAAATCCAACTGATAATAGAGAACAACTAGTCATGCCATATCATGCAGCCTTCATCCGACCTCACTTGCTATTCAACAGCATGCATGGATAAACTGATTAAATGAACACTTGCCATTAATAGGCCGTCTATATATATATATACACACAACATGGCTGTAATCACCTATATGACATATGACTGTTCACTCACAGACTTCTTGTCTCTCAACTCTAATCCCAAGCTAAAAATGCCAATAGATGCCAACTGCATGTATTATGTATAATAATTATACTTTGTGCACCAGGGTTGTATCTGCATGATCTTAAAACGGTATAATTTATCTAGTATTATGCTTCTACTTCAATCTTTACTGTCAATGTACTGTCAGGTATTAAATGATTGTACTCAGGCAAAATTTTCCATTTTTGCTTGACACATTTACATGTAGTCACAAACTTTTCACTGGACAATTCTGAACAGAAGTAAACTGTATTTCAGTTAATCTACTGTAAGTTACACTTTGTCCTATTTAAATGCAAACAAAGTACTGTTTTCATGTGTCACCACAATGTAACAATCTAAACAGCTGCTTTATTGTTAATAATTATCTTCTTGTGATTAATGCTTACTGCAACTTCAAACAACACACGATCAGTTCTAAACTTTGTAAACATGCTTCCTTTATAAAAAGCATGATCCATGGCTATCAATTTACCTCAGATACAATAGTGAATGTACATTTACCATATAGCTTAGCAGAGATTATTGACACTACTAATGGGTTTCTGCTTATACAAGCTGAGTTTGGACAAATCTGTCTGCCCCACCCACGCTTTACAGTTTCTTTTGTGTTTTAGTTCTAGAAAATTGATTGTTTCACAGTAATAGATAAAAATAAACTTGTAGCTTAACCTAAACATTTCAAATTTTTACTTTCATTATCATTAATGTTATTATTATTATCATTATTGTTATTATTATTATTATTATTATTATTATTATCATCATCATCATTAATATTAAAAATTATTTCAGTTTAACTTCTTCTGAACTCTTACAAGTGACATAAATTTAAAAAATTTATTAATATGTAGCTTGTATATTTTTGTCACTTTGGCCAGATCAATTAAATAATGCTTTTGGTGCACAGATATTTTTTGAAGTTTTTACTGTCATACAGTTACAAAAACAAGACACTCCCATCATAAATACATGTACATGTAACCTTTAGTTTGAGGAGGAAGAATAATTATTCTGTTTTGATTGAGTTCCAAATCAAATTCCATCAAGTTGTTAGATGAACAAAGAGCTTGCAAGAGCTTGCAAGTTTTACCATCAACAAAACTACGTAATGTACAAACAGCAAATTTGTAATAAATAATTTATTAGTTACAAAATGAGGAAATGAGTGGAGCAAGTCACGTCAAGGTACAGCATGCCACTCCCTCATTCTGTACAATCACACTGTGTCACTAGTCATTTTTAACAACTTACTCTAAGTTTATTTCAATTTACAATTTCACAAGAGTCACAATAATTATATATAATTATCTTACAAATCAAAGAGAAGAAAGAGCCTCCAGAAAAATATATATAAAAATACTGTTCAATATTTTCATATATTAAATTTTTTTTTTTCAAAAGAACGGGCCACAAACAATTTTCAAAACAAGAAAACAATACGCACCACTTGGTACACCTTCAGATGACATTTTTATATGATATTATTATCTGTTAATTACTCTATATTTCATTTTGTAACAGAACATAATTAACTTATAAATTACATGCAGATAACTGTTTTTGTTATTGAAGCAATGATAGTTAATGAATAATTATTATAACTTAATTATTATGATGTCAGAAAAGTTGAAACACCTTGCTGGGATACATTCTGACCAATACAAAATAGTGTTGGATTGGTAACAGGTGTCGTTCTTGAGCACAGCTTTGCTCCAGAACAATATTTGGGTTTGTATAAATTATTTTGACTGTTAATAAAACCTACTTACCTTGTGCTGTACTTGTCTTCCTTCTTCAGACAATGAAAATGAACTGTTCTTTCTAAAATGAAAGATCACACAAAAAATATTTAACACTTTCAAGAAAAAAAATAGATTTAATCAGCAAAATCTAACTACATGTTAGTGCATTTGTTATTTGTCTCAAATTTTTAGTTTTAAATCTTGATCAACCAAAAATGAAAATAAGTTTATGAATTAAGACGTCCATTCATAACTCAACAGAGTTAATAGCCCTACTCTCATTCAAACAGTGGGTATCATACAGTCTACTCTTAGCACCTTTACACATTCAAATACCAAATGGGAAACCACCAATTTAAAAGTTCAAGAATCATAAAAATCCATGAGTTTTCCAGTTGTTAGTATAAAACTATAGGACAATATTTCTAATCAGTAGTTTCCAGGAAGAACATATGGTGCACACACTTAAGTTCAAGTTCAATTTTATTTGTACTCGCCATCAATATTATTTACAAGTGTTTTACAAAAAGTAATAAACTCAAAATATTACATGAGAAGAATAGAGTCACATTCTTAGGGTTTCTGAAAGATATATTCATATTACAAATACATGTAAAATATGGTGCACACACTTAAGTTCAAGTTCAATTTTATTTGTACTCGCCATCAATATTATTTACAAGTGTTTTACAAAAAGTAATAAACTCAAAA
>JAOEJI011038458.1:0-13086 GCA_025448255.1 Umimayanthus chanpuru
CACAAGGGAAGCGTAAGAGGGGCAGGCCCAAAATAACATGGCGGAGATCTGTGGAGGCGGAGCTGAGAGACGCGGGATTAACATGGGAGACTGCCAGTAAACAGGCGAAGGACAGGCAGAAATGGAGATCCTTGGTGGAGGCCCCATGTGCTACCTAGGCACTATTAAAGGAAAAGAGAACACCAAAATAGACGGTGCGAGGGAGGGGGGGGAGTTAAACACTAACCAGAAATTTAGATCAATACGCTACATTACAAAGTAACTGTTTCTAGTTTGATACAAAACTTGTTATCATGAAGCTACAACGAAACAATCTGAGAATCGCACAATAAGTTAAACTTCAAAATACATGATTACCTGTTCATGCAAACTTGCTAATAAGCAATTAAAAGGAGTGTTAAATGTTGGCATTTAATCCGCTGTATTGCATCTTTTTGCACTTTTTTGATTTCCTTTGTGCACTTGATATATACTGCCAATGGTTAGTAGTTCATAAATGCAAAACACAGCACACTCACTCACACACACACACACAATCACAATCACACACACACACACACACACACACACACACACACAATCACTCACTGAAAATCAGTGAACGAACCCAACTGGAACACTTACCTAAAGCCAGTCTTTAAATAATCCTTCAAGCCCTGCGATTTAAATTCGATGTCAACAAGATCTGGCTTCTCGGGGCTGAAAATTAAGTCCACAACCTGAAGACAGAACATTCATATGTAAAAATATTTATACTAGTATTTACTTTATCTACCACTCACCAGTAAGTTCAAAGCCGGTTTACCTGTTGTACGAGGGACTGGTACCTAGCTGGTCTGAGTGCTGTAGCCTCTTGGTAAACATCCCTGGTTGATAAACAGAGTATATAACCCGGTCATGTGTGGGTCTCGAGATAGTTGATAAACGAGATGAAGTCTTATATAAAGGCCTGAACATACAGTGGGAAACAGTGCACATCTGATATAACCAAGAATTACGAGTCCCCAAAATAGGAAGTTACTAGTGCGATGTGATAAACAACCTAACAACACTGAAATAGCGATGTACACACCAGTGAAACAGCTATCGTAGTCCAATGTGAATATTGCTATCATAGCGCTGTTGCTGTCATTAACATACTGCTATGGCAGTGCTGGCTCTGCCATCGCTGTCACACTAGTGTCACTTTCCATTACTGTCACACCACTACCAAACATTCGCTGTATATAATACAGAAATTACTTTGTTTCTTGACAAAACATTCAGCAATATGGTTTACTGTCTGTGTAGGCCCAACTCTGGTGAAAGAAGGAGAGTTCCCCACTTTGAACAATGAAACCAACGTAGTTCACCTGAGCTGCTGCAGCTGCTCCCTCGCACTGCCGATCCCCCTGAGCCTTTCAAACACCTCCGCAATCTTCCGTCTGACGGAGCGTTCAACCAACTCACTCCCTGATGTTATAGGCAGAACGACAGTCTGAGCATGCGCATTACGTATCTTTGACGGACAGAACTGAGTAACTACTGCGCATGACACGCTGCTGGCATGTTATGCTCCATAGTTATCTCTACATGAGGATCGCTTGTTCAATTTCACTGCATTGTATTAAAGAAGCGAGTTATTATATTTCGACACTTTATGAGCATCGTTAGTTGGAGTACAACTCTCACAAAAATGCTACTCAGTCACCTCGGATAGAAAACGTATCTTTGAACTTAAGAAAAACCTGAAAGTTAAAATACACGGGCTTCCATTTTGTTTCATGTTGAAGTAACCAGTTTTTCATTTTTAGTCAAATTATTTTTATAAGTACTGTTGTACGCTTTAACATAGGATATGTATTTTTGTCTTATGAAGAACAAAGACCATTTATTTTATTTATTTATACAATCTTTAAACAGGGATATCTATTTAGCTAAACGCTAGATTAAAAGAGCCCTGTGTAAAACCATTATTATTACTATTATTATTACTATAATCATTATCATTATTATTGTTATTGTTATTGTTATTATTATTAGTAGTAGTAGTATTATTATTATTACATTCATTTCTTAAACCTGTCATTTTGTCTCCCAAAATTTGAATAAAAGCTGAATCAAGTTCTTATTCGACAAATTAAAACAAAGCAGTTTTTACCACATACCTAGAAATCCCTCAGTGGTACATTTGATCTCTTCCTTCACTAAACAATCCACAAGTGCATTCTGAAGGAGAAGATTAAACCAAAGAACGTGAATATATGTAAATTATACATTGAGAAAACTGCTAACCCTCTACGAGATTACTATTCCATGAAACTAATTTAGAACCTGTTTGACTGTGGCGTGATCTCACGCATGATCCTTGGACACGCTCTTTCGCGTTGGTCAAACGGGCGAGAAGTAGTCTGTTAACAGGGTTGAATATCAAATACAAAGTAACTGCTCTCAAAATAATTATATACATTATTTACCGTATAGTCCTACGCAGGTTGATTAACAGTTATTCACCAAACTGGAAGGGAATATTTTCCACTAGATAACATAATTCAGAGGAGTTAAATTATCACAACTGTGAAATATTGTTTTCCGCAGAGGAATGAACACAAAGGAACATCTGTCATGCATGAGTTAACTATACTACCATTTATTACAATATATATTTGTTATTTCCAACTTTGGAACTACGTCAAAAACTTTGGGCCTTGAAAAGTCTACCAGAAATGCGAGTAGCAGTGGAGACTATCTCACTTTCAACTGTTCCTCTTGTGCGGGCGAATCGTAGCACTTGTCACCAACCAGTGAGTACACCATGGAAACAAGGAGAAGGATATCCTCCAAACTATACCTCCTGCAAACAAAACGGATCACAGAAACAACTTGATTTGACATAATATGAGAGCTATAAAATGGTTGAAACAATATACAGTAAAAACTCGCAACTAAGAACCTACATTTTGGGGAAGTAGCCTAAACAGGTTCTTATATAAATGGTAGTTAGCACAATTTTAGGCTACTTAGGTTCTTAAAACAGGTTCTTAATTCTGGAGAAAAGCAAATAAAACTCAGCTGCAAAACAAGATGGTTATTGGCCTATTTTCTATTTTCTACCCCATTTTCATAATGTCTTGCACTCTTTTTTATTTAAAAAACCCCTCATTTTTACAGTAATGAGAATCTGCTTTTTTCTTCAAATAGGATTCTTGCACTGCAGCTGTAATGTACTAATATGATTTTCGAAAAAAACTGTTTTCAATTTTTAGGCTAAATAAGTTCTTGTCTATAGGGGGTATAAAATCCAAATTTTAGGCTAACAGGTTCTTGATTTTCAGGTTCTTTGTTGCGGGTTTTTACTGTAATCAAAATTGTTGTTAGTAAGTTGGAAAGCAATTCCAGTGGTCAGGAATCACTCCTGAGATCCTGGCAGTGGTTTTGAAACACCCTTTACACATACACACAATCATGTACACATACACACACACACACACACACACACACACACACACTGTATACGCACATATTAACACACACACATTTTACCACCTAATTCCCTTATAAAAATCTTACCACTTGCCGACGTTGCTCCTTCTTATCTTGAAATACAATCTCGCCCTTTATACCGTAGTAACGTTCTTGTATAGTTTATCATTATTAATTAATAAACTTATCCTAATGGACTAAAAAAATCTTTGCATGGATTCAATGTATTTGTGGTTTGGCTTGTCAT
Source organism: Umimayanthus chanpuru (assembly GCA_025448255.1). Classification (NCBI taxonomy): domain Eukaryota; kingdom Metazoa; phylum Cnidaria; class Anthozoa; order Zoantharia; family Parazoanthidae; genus Umimayanthus; species Umimayanthus chanpuru. The sequence continues at coordinate 3,710 of JAOEJI011038458.1, forward strand.
AATATGAGCTACACTACAGATTCGTAATTCTTATAAACTGCATCCTGTACTCTGTATAATATAACATATGATAACTACTTGTCCTGCCTATCATGTCATTTTGTGGCTTTGATTGCTTCAGGGGCAAAGTCGCTTGTACAACTTAATCTAAACGAAGGGTGGACCCCGGGCGATCCTCCACAGATGTGTTCTGATTCCAATTTTAGTGTATAATTTAAAACAAATGTGGCCTCAGTATGAAAGCAATACATTTAATGTCATACAATGTAGTATTGAAACATGAGTTTCCTTGAGCCTTTGAAGTCTCGTTTAATTGCCTATCAACAAATCAATCTGGCTATGAACAACGCCAAACAGTAACTGGTAAAGTTGAATGAAATTACCACCACAGTTCACCAGTTGAAGGGTACCTTTTCTCCCTGTCTGTTTGTAGCAAAGTGAGGATCTCCGATAAAGCGCTTTCTTCTCCTCCAAGATTCAAGAGCAACATCTGTACAACAAAAGATATCATACATGTACGCTTTTTTCCTTACAACGGAAAAGTGAACAAGTTGAGCACAAAAAAGTACAAACATCATTTATACAAATTGTAGAGGTTTAAATGTGGTAAGTTGAAGTGCTACAGGTTACCCCTTCACTTGCGTGTTTATTTGTCCTAATTACCATCTTAATTATCCACGACCAACTCAAACAAAATAAGGTCTAGACAACATTAAACCCTCGACAAGGCCACGGTTTGAAACCGGGGACTTGGATTGATAGTCAGAGATCTGCACCGACCAAGAAAACCATGCTCATACTATGAAAGTAGCAACACAGTTTTAATTGTTTTCCTTACCTAAAGTAACTGTTCTCCCATGGCGGGTGGCTCTTTCTCAAATGTTCTGCAATTGATCTAGGATTTGATAAACCCAAACCAAATGTAGAACGGCACACAAGTAGTATAGTAGGTAATGGAATTTGGGGCTAATTCCATTCCTACCATACTACTCAAAAATATTCGGTATCCTACTGCTGATCATCTACTGATTTGTTTTTATTTCAGCAGCATTAAAGTGTTTCGTGCAGTTTTAACTACTTACAGCTACATAGTCACTGGATATTTTACCTTCTCGGTGCTCAGTAAGTGCTCCAGATGTGAATAGTCTTCATGCTTCAATGCACTTACTGCCGCCATGGCGAGCTGAAGTAGAGGACTGTGAATCTTGAATGCCTTCGGATTGTTTCTGTGGATCAGTACCTTAGAATAATTACCTGGTAATGGAAGTCATATCAGTTGGTAGGGAGGATCTTACAAAATCGTTTGGTGAAAATTTACCGTGGTCTTTTTACAAAAAGTGCTTGTAAATATCTCGTTTCATATCAATTTACAATCGTAAAGGTAAGGCAAACTTCAAAGCATTATCAATCATGCATGCGTGATGCATTGTAGTATTAATAATATATTAAAAATTGAAAACATTGAAATCACTGAAAACAAAGTACCTTATTACCTAAAATGTCGATTTTACTTATTTAACGCACAAGAATATTAACGTCGAGGTAATTAACGCGGTTTGAAGGGGCCCACGTTTTCAATTCTAGAAAAATAACGCGATATTAAAGGTATCATTTTTTCCCCAAGAAAATTAGCGGGATTAGACAAAACATTTTGTATTTTGACAAAACAAAATCTCTATTTGGGAAAACAGTACAACGGTATGCTTTACTTCTGATCCCGTTAAAGTTTTTGATAAACAAACAAACATATGGATGGAGTCGTACAACAAATCCACTCAAAAGTTTTTGATAAAGAAACAGTCAAACATATGGATCGAGTGATACAATTGATCCAGTACGGGCTTCCTCTACTTGTCTACCAAATGAGCAAAGACTTTTAAGAGTACAAAATACCTGCTCCTGTTTTTTTCGTGTGTGTTTTTGACATGCTATAAATAACGAAAATTATTGCTGTTAAAATTATCGCGCCAGAAAAATAAAGTTGTCGAAATTAACGCGCTTAGAAATTTCCCGCGTAATAATATTAACACGAATTTGTCAAAATTTGCGTTAATTTCATGACGCGCGAATTTTAGGTAATAAGGTAATTAGTAGCAGCCCAACTGAGATCAATCAACTCAATGCATAATTAACATATTTACAAATGTGTAAATATTTTAATTAACATAATTAACATATTTACAAACAGGGTTATTTTAGCCCTTTTATCATCTTTCTTTAAATAAATATTGCCAAAAAACTCCTTTATAATTTCCAGTGCTGAACTTCACAAAGATATCTCTTCTGGCTTAGCTTGAGCAGAACCATGACAGTGGAAATTCTTATCAATTCAGTTTATGTCCTGCTAATAATTAATAACGTACCTATTATTGTTAATAGTTATCTATCTGCCAATCAATTTCCACAGTCGGTCATTACTTACCTAAACAGACCAGCAAAGTTCTGTAACTGCTCGGCACTCACTTTTCCCAAACTTCCTTGGGATTTCAAAGGCAAAGCTTCCTTTGTTATGGCATCAACCAACTGTCGAGCCAGCTCCATGACGGATTCCTGGGGTTTAAAAAGCCAATGCAACAATTTACAATGCTGTAGAAACATAAAATTTGCGAGTGTCTGACCACTTGAAACATTATATGATGTCCAGGGTCCGGAAACTTTCTTAGACTTGCCGTGACAACCAGCTAGTGAAGAGCTGCCGAATGTTGTGATAGGTGGTGAGCATGCCTACGTTATACTGCTGAGTTTTGGTTATTATGAATTGTGTTTTGTCATCATTCATCACGATATTGTTCCACAGCATCCACTTTCTCATTTGTAACAAAACATTTTAAAACCAAAACAAATCCAAATGTCAACAGTATTGCATTTTAAAAAAATGTAATGAGTCGCTCCAAGTTGTATTCAGCCATCAAAGATATCTGTACTTCACTTTTAATAGAACTATTTAAAAGTTACAACAACTCCCAATGTCAAACAATATTGCCTTTCAACAAGTACATGTACATGTACAATTCATGCCTAGTCAGATAAACTAACTTGAGCTTCAGCATTTTGTAATGCTTGTTACAACTTTAGTGCGCTTGGCAAAGGACAGACATTTTTCAGCTACTGTTTCTTCAGTTAGTGTTGAAATCAAACGAGAGACCGGACACAACTCAACTTATTACGCAATCATCAAAGACCCGACGGAGTCCCTCTGACCAAGATCCAAGCTCGACCGAGTCTTGTACGAGTAGAATCAACACCCATCACTCCATCCAAATGGAAACATAACAAAGCAGAAGTCACGAATATGATCCTGCCTTGCTTCGCTCAGCTGCAAAAACTGAATGCACCCTCACTAACCCCTTCTCTGAATACATGATACTATCGGTAAAACAGTGAAACTTCACAGAACTCCACAGGAGTATTTGCATTGATCCCTGAACAGTACTCATCACATGTCAAAGAACATAAATAACAAAGAACAAGACTAATTCATGATAGTTGGAACAGACCATCAATAACACTAACCTTTTGTTTCTTTGTGAAGAACGTACTGAGCAGAGACTGTGCTGCTGGGTCTGTTGGGTGTGCAAGGCATCCTGGGACAACGGTAGCTGGGGAAAGACTGAATATAGCAACAACAGATAAACAAACTGTCAAGACAGCTATCGTTGGAACAACTAATCTGTAAATGAACAACTTAAAATAATCGGCAAAGAAACACTAATCAGCAATGGAACAACAAATCAACAAAGGAATAACTAACCAGCAAATGAACAACTAATCAGCAATGGAGCAGCTAATCAACAAAAGAACAACCAATCAGCAAAGGAACAACTAATCAACAAAGGAAAAACAAATCCGCAAAGGTATGACTAATCAGCAAATGAACAACTAATCAGTAAGGAGCAGTTTATCTACAAAGGAACAACCAAATGAATCAACAAAAAGGCCAAACAGTCAGCAAAGAAACAACTGATCGCTAAAGGAACAACTAACCAGTAATCGTTCAAACAATGAATAGCAATGTCTTGTAAAGGGTCTTTCAATAACACTGGAAAGGAAGATAGTCGAAAGGTAAAGATAGCAGCAACAGACGTAGCAGCCAGAGGATCTACGTGTATGTTCAACAAAATATGTGTCAGTTTCCATCAGGATGAATATTTGTGAAACTGTTACAAAACGTAGCAGCTCTGTTTAGAATTACATTTAAGTAACATACAATGTTCCCTCAGATTCCCTGAGGTGGATAACTGTAAAATTATTTCTCTAAAACGATCTTTTGATATGGATGACGTAATTTACTATGACATCGCAGTTTCTTTACATTTTTCCAACTCTCTATAGAAGTCTACATACTTCAACTTTGGAACTTGAATAAAGTGAGAAAATTATCTATCAAAATTCTTGCTTTGTGAAATCTTCTGCCGCAGGATGACTAGCAGTACATCTTGAAAACAGGTTTTACCATGTGATTAAAGTGAGGCAAACAAAATGTGAACAAATCGTCTTTTGTCACTTACAAAACATCGCTGCAGGATTTTGCAACTGTCAAACTAAACTGATTCCAACTTTCTCAGTTGAAAACAAAATTACTTTTGTCTGTGTCATTGTACAGCTTGTGGACGTCATAGTGAAATAAAGCAATTGGAAAATCTCAAACTAGAGGGAATGTCATCATTCATTTCCTCACCTTCCAGGCGCAGTAAGTGGTGTCATGTCCACTGCCACGTCGCTGCTATGATGTGGTAACCGTGGCAACAACTGAATAACCCTATCAGCTAAGGTCTCTGTGTTGTGACCACATGGTCCCACTAAGTCCAAAGTTCTGTCAATCAGGACCACAGACCCACGGTTTGATGCTGACTGGAAACAATTAACAGTTGTTTCTATCACAAGAAAGTTTCACCCACTGCTTACTGCATCGTATATAGATACGTAGATGTTCAGTAAGTTATGAATTATTGACAAACCTGAAATTGTTCTAATTTAGAGTACAGTATCTTATCAGGGTGTTGTTTCTTGCTTTACAAGAGGACAAACCCACAAAAGTTTGTTCATGGTTTCAACATTTTCAATATAGAGATTATACTGTTGGGCAGTAAATCCTGTCTTGAGAACAAAATTTCTTCATTACCAAACAGTCTAAGCTGAAAACTTTGACTAAATATGTAATAATACCTTCACATGTGTGGCAATATGGATTTACCTGCGAGTGTTAAACTTTCAAACATGTCAGTATATAAAAAAAAAACCTTTACAGAGCCAATTGGCTCATAATGCTAGTGCATTTCACCAGTTGTCACAATGCTAAAAGGATGAGAGACCAACTCCCGTGGATTGGACAACGCCTATCACTGGTTAGCCTACTGTAAGCTCAGTAACCAGCTGCTGTTTTGGCGGTGAGCTCACAATCTCCCCTCAAACACTTCCAAGGGAAGAATGCGGGCTTGTCCCCTTCCGCAGCGGTTTCAACCCACAGCAGAAGCTGGTATTAATTTGTACAGTATAACTGAGTCAGCTGGAGCAAACTCAACTAAAGTGTCTTGCTCAAGGATACAAAAAGTACAGCGGTCTAGCCAGGGTTCAAACTTGAAATCTTTCCCTGTTTCCACCACACACTAACCACCCAATCCACTGCACCACCACACACTGTGAACCGGTCATGCACATGGGATTGTAGAGATTAAAACAACTGAATTTACCTTTCATTGTTAAAGTATCACATACTATTTATGTCTCGTATATTAATGTTATTCACACTGAAACACAAAATTCAAACATAATGATGTACTGAAAAGTGAAAATTTCAGGACTATTCCAGGTGTTTCTAGGAAAACCAGGAAGCAAATCAAAAGCCGTGAGAATGCAGAATATCATTGCACATCCACAAGTTGATATAAGTATTGTCTTACACACTGATATATATATAGTAGCATTGTCTTACATGATGTAATAGTCTTGTCTTACATACTGATATACAACAGCAATGTCTTACATAATATAATAGTCTCATCTTACACACTGATATATGATAGCCTTTTCTTACATACTGATTTATAATAGCCTTGCCTTACATACTGATATATAGTAGCTTTGTCTTACTGATACATAATAGCCTTGTCTTACATGATATAAGTCTCATCTTGCATCCTGATATATAGCAGCCTTGTCTTCCATACTGCTAAATAATAGCCTTGTCTTATAAGATCTATGGCTTCATCTTACATACTGATGTATAACAGTCTTGTCTTACATACTGATATATAATAGCCTTGTGTTACATGCTGATTGTATAACAGCAATGTCTTGCATGATATAATAGTCTCATCTTACATACTGCTATATAATAGCCTTGTCTTATAATATATGGCCTCATCCTAAATACTGATATATAATAGTCTTGTCTTACATACTAATACTTTTAAATAGCCTTGTCTTACATAATATAACAGCCTTATCTTACAGTATCATTTACTGCTCTACAAACTTACTTTTCTTCTCATTCTGGCTGAAGGCATGTTTGCCAGCTCTGAAGCAATCAACTTGCTGAGGTAACCCACACCATAACAATCTTCATTCATTTCAAGAGATTCAAACAAACCACTCAGCCCTGATGCAAACATCTGAAGTGAAGCAAATTCCAAATTTTAAATTGCTAAACAAGCTGTAAGCAACAAGGAAAAAAAAGAGAATGCATTCTTGACCAAACAATCTTAGTTCATTAAAAAAATGCACAGTTCATAAGTTTTATCAGGCCAAACAAAAAAAATACTGACCATCCCTAAGTTTAGGTCACTGACCCTGATTTTTTTATCCTTGTTTTTGGTTTTTTACAATTCATTCTTTTCGCAGAAAAATGTTTTCAGTTTCAAGTCCATTTTTGTTGCAACTTATATTAAAAATAACTTTACTAAAAGTGTTTTTGTAACGTTCGTGCGCAGTGGACAACACGTCAGCCAAGATCAAACTGTTAGCCATTGAAAATGAAGGAGCAACAAGCCGTGACACCACCTGACAGACTGACAAATGTAGATGTAGCAGTTCTGTTTTTACAAAAAGTACTTTTATCAGGCAAACAAAATTTAATATTGCAAAAAAATTAAAAAATAAGCCGACCTACCTACCCTAACTTTAAGAAGCATGTAACCAGAAACACACATATTTTTTTGTTTGGCCTCATGGTACACAAAACAAAACAGAAATATGTGTTCTGATACACTGACCAAGTACATGAATAGTATGTATAATTTTTGACAAAACTGATATTAACTAACAGTGTACTTTCAACTCACCCTGATTTTCATCTGCAAATTATGTGGCAAAGCAGCCATTTCTATTTCACTCAAGTGATTAAACACTCTTTTGTCACCCTGAAAAGGAATTTTGCAATCATGTTACAGTCGAACCTCCAATATGGACACCAAAGGGGTTGAGCCAAGCATCTGCATTAGAGAAATGTCCATAAATTACAGAGGTCACCATATCATGGCTTTTTAAATGGCTAATATCACTATATTTTGTTATACAAGGGATTTAGTTAACTCTTGGTCTTAATAACAAGTGCACTGCATGTAAGACAACAAATAACTCGTGTTACAATATACATCTTGGTCAGTTAAGACACTTTTAGAATCTTCAAATACTATATACAACACTGGAAGAAATGTACACAACTCAACTATGCAAGTGCAGCTTATGTGTAGGTGCCAAGGAAGTGGCAGCAGTGGACAGCTGTTTCGCTCCTGTTAGAGCTCATCAGCATTGCATATAGCCAGACACTGAACAAGACACAAGGTATTTCTTCCAGTGCCCTTTACTCCCAAGGCGGACCCACAATAGTGGGCCTCTTTAAGGTATTAGCCCAGTCAGAAGGGGGAAAAGTGGTCAAAAAACAAAAACAATTTACTTGAGTTACATTAAAGCAATTTCGTTGAAATTTTTCATGGTAAAAATACTGTGAATAAAGTTTCATAAAATATCAATGTTGGTGTGCAAATCGATACTAATTGTGTCAAATTACCATCACAATGGAAGGTCATAAAATACAGTTTATTTCAATTTTCTCCACTGTATTACTCTTGAAGTAAACACTTGTATTGAAAAAATTCATTTACCCAATGCGACTCAAAAATACACTGGAGCCTGGATCTAAAGCACTTTTTGTTTGCGAGGAATGGAGCAATAATGTTTCTGAAACAAATCATAACTTTACTGACCCGAATCTTTTTTCGAAGTAGCTCGTTTCACCCAGGCTCCGACTAAAATTTCCTTGATTATATGTTCTTCATTTGTGGCAAATTTCATTAAGTTTCATTTATTTTGAGTTTCCTTTTTTTCCTTGTTCGATGTTTTAACCTCGATCAGATAACAAGAAACTGCGTCAGACAACGAAATAAATGCTCAGTTTTTGCCTCGACATGTCCATTTCGAGTTAGCCATCTATAATTCTATTTGGAAAGACTTGTATTGAGTAGAATTCGCCGATAACAGTTGACTGAAGTACGAACTAAAAGCAAAAAATGCTCGACGACTTTGGCGTTCCAAACAAATGACGCCATCCATAGCGAACCGTAGTAATATGAGCAGTCGTGTTTTTGGGAAGCGGATTACATGCGCAGTGACGCACTGTGCTTCCTATTTGGGAAATATGGACAACTGCTGACACAAAATACAGCTGGTTCTTCAATATGGCGGCCAACAAGTCTGACTTGACAACCAACTTCAATGGAAACTTTTGGCACTTTCTCATTACCAAAAGCAGTTTTTGTTTGGGCAAAAGTTATGCGAAAATAATAAAGAATCGATATCTATTAAAGTTTTGAAGTGTCACGTTTGGCCCCTAAGATGGGCCTAAGACCTTAAAAGCAAAAGGAGAGATGCAAACGCATCTTCACACAGCTGCGTAGACTTGCATAATCCCACCACGCAAGACAGTTACAAAATTGTTTTCAGCGAAAAATGTCCTGCTTTCTCATTTGATGCTGGGTTCAAGAGCTGCAAGAATGGTTAGTTTAGCGTTTGGAAAGGCGAGCAAAATAAATATCCAAGACATGTTTAACTCTGGTCAAGCAATGAAAGACCCAAGAAACATCCAAACCCAAAACGTCTACAGAACCAAAGTGTCAAGGAAAAGGTGATCGATGCAGCATGTTTCCAGGCACACCTAGCACTGTGCAACGAAGCGACCTTTCAGAAGTCTGTCATTTAGGCTCAAGTTTTGTTGGGAGTGGCAAATATGGTCACTGCACCAAGATGATGTACCGTGTGAATATCCCAGTTGTCATCAAGCTCTACAGAAAAAGGAAACCTGAATCACAACCACTTACCAAATCCAGAGTATTATCATCACTACAGTCGAAGAACCTACCGTGTGAACACTGAGCGAAAAC
>JAOEJI011039569.1:0-13081 GCA_025448255.1 Umimayanthus chanpuru
TTATATTTATATTTTTGTAATTTACATTGTAAACTCACACGTTTGTCTGTGGGTTCTGTTTTTAATACATACAAATAAAGATCCATTATTATTATTATTATTACTGTGTTTTATCTTAACTTGGCCAATATTTTCAAAAACAACGAAGAACGGAAAAGAAAACGAAGAAAAATAAAAATAGAAACGAAAAAAAAAAAATTCGACATTCAGACTCGAACTGGGACCCTCCGATTTTAAGTCTCCTAAATCATACTGCATTAGACATATATTCACAGGAGAGTAGAATGTTCAAATTACACAACACTCGTCACCAATACTTCTGGCCGGGAATCCGGATATTCTTGAACAGTCTGTGACACGCAGGCTCTGTTTTTTGCGTAAATCTCCCGGAACACAACTCCAATCTTACTAACGTATCACTCAATGAGCTAAAACACGTCAAAAATAGAACTTTCAACGATATTCATTGTGAAAAACGTTGCGCGATACTCCTTTCAAGTAATCTAATCAAAACTCGAGACATCTGGAAAGCAAACCAGTATTTAGCATAAATACTACGGGACACACCATGCTACACCAAGAAAAGGATTCCGTCTCGCTACGTTCGACGGCAGTTATATATAAATATTTATGTTTATTTATATAAGTTATATTTGAACGTAAATATACAACAAAGTTTAATGATCTCAATTTTGTTCGATTTAATTTGGTTCAACTGAAGTACCACACTCTAAAACAGGCCTAAAACTCATGCCGTACACCAACCATACCTTGCCACTCCTCGCCAGATCGTTTGGATTCAGTTAACATTCTCTCCCCAGTCTCCTCAGATTTTCCCTCGGCTGCACTGCTCGAGTCCTTGTCACCGCCTCGTTTTGGTTTCAACTTATTACCGTCCTCGTCTTCAGCACTGCTGTTTTGTGTTGATGGCACCGCCGACAAGGAGGGGACTGCCACTTCCGGTGAACTGGCCGGCTGGCGTAAGACCCGCGAGATGAACTGGGCACGAACATCTCGAGTGGGCGTCACAGCCTTTTGATAAGAAAGTTAGTGACATCAGTAACCAAACCATGGAATTTTAAGGGAGATATTCATCCCAGTCGATTCAGATCCTTGAAGCTGCCTAATAGGCGCTGTTATTACCTGTTGTGAAACAAACTAACACTAACACATTATGGCAAACTACAAAATAGTATGATCAAAATAATTGTTCCAAAGTAAACTGTCAATTTGAAATTGTGGTACTTGTATGGAAATAGAGAGCATTCAAGGACTGCGGAGCAACTTTGAGATGGGGAGGGGCTCGTTAGTGACTCTAAATTGGGGGGCTGAAGACGCTTTTTCTTATTACTCTTTATAATTTTAAAACTAATTGGGAGCACATGCCCCTTCGCCCCCCTCCCCCCTGCTCCGCGGTCCCTGATATTAATAGGAAAAGGGAACTTGTAAACGGAGTATATTATATGGATCTGTGCACGGGCGCTTACATGTATATCCGAGGCGACTCACAACCGGCATGTTATTATTGTTACCAACCGAATGTATATCTTCCGTAAAACTCCACATTCAAGGCCTCCCCTCCCCCTCCGGTTATAAGGCCCCCCATACATAAGCCCATTCACCATGAAAGTCCCTAATAAGAGTTGTGCAATACAGTGAAAAGTCTGAACCCAGGCGAGTGAATGTCTGTGGTTGGTTGATTGTCCGGGTTGGTGTAGTCCAGACAAGGAGTGTTGTTGTTGTTCTTGTAGTTTGTAAGAGTTGTGTGTGGAAGGTGGCTACATCTTTCTCACTGACTTGCAGTTCTGATTTCTTGCCACTCTTCTTCCTTCTCCTTCGTCTCTCGCTCTCGTCAACCTCACTCTCAAGCATAACGATCTGCGCGTTCTTCAGAGCCAGGTGAAGGTGTTCTCGTAAGTGGCTGTTACTGAAGTGATGCTCGACAATCTCAAGGACCTGAAGAGAATAACCAATAATGTACCTATCAACGTTAACCCCTAACTAAGGGGGGAGGGGGTGGCGTTCTTCAGCGCCAGGTGAAGGTGTTCTCGTAAGTGGCTGTTACTGAAGTGATGCTCGACAATCTCAAGGACCTGAAGAGAATAATCAGTAATGTACCTATCAACGTTAACCCCTAAGAGGGGAGGGGGTGAGGTAGCGCTGATATTCAGAGCTAGGTGAAGATGTTCTCGCAAGCGGTTGTTACTGAAGTGATGTTCGACAATCAGAATCTCAAAGACCTGACGAGAATAATGTACCTATGGTCATAACTTGTACCTATGCTGAACAATTTGTTTGTGTACATCATTTGCTGAAGACGGTACGCAGCGGGAGCGGGAGTCCCTTTGTCGGGGAGAAAGTGTCAGTCCAGCATTGTTCGTGATAAAAAGTCTCAAACTATAACCAACTGCAAGTTGCAAGTTGCAGTTCCTCCATGATGACCTTCTAAATGTAAAGATTATAGAAGTGAGAGGTAAAACTATATTAAAATCGTGCCGAAAGGTAAATTGAGTCTCACAGAACACCGATGGGAGTGAAAAATATGCAACCATATCTACTGGGTTAGCCAAAAACAGTTAGCGCACCTGGTTAAAATTGACCCACCAACCGCCCTACTTTCTACTGCCTTATCCCACTAGTCTTTCATAAATGATTCAAGTCATAAAAAATAATCTACTTTGCTATGGGGCTTTGTCGTTGATTCGACGCCATCGATTCAATGTTGAATAGGTCAACTGTTGGTGGACAAGTCTACTTTAAAGTCGTACAAAATAAAAAAGCCATTTTCGTTTGCAACCGCCCGATTTCGTAGTTAGAGTTAAGCTCTTGTGGGACCCAGGTACTTGCCGTTTGCTTAAAAATAGCGTCTGTCGCAAACAACGAGCGAGGTTTCTTTGGTGTTTAGCTGTACACTCAGTGCTTGTTACTATACCTGGTGTTTGGGAAACTGTGCTGACTGCGCATGACAAATGAAGGGCAACCATTTGTTCGCCTTGGCACAGTCGATGAGGTAGGCTGGGGAGAGGTCCATCTTGTGCGCGCGGCAGAACATGAGGACCAACGACCAGTGATGGTTTGCCTCCAAGGATGTCCTGTAAATATGCCAAGACTTAAATGGCTAATTGTATGAACGTTCTTTGATGATTTCATGGATGATTGTTAGGTTCTATCGAAGGCAAAAGCCAACAGAAACAACATCTTTATTTACCCTTTTGTTTTGCTTATTTACAAAAATAAGTTTAAGAACAAACAGAAGAAGGGAACTACAACCAGAAAGGAAGGATCAAAATTTTTTACTATATCTAGGGATTTAAACAAAAGATATGAGTGCTGATCAAAACTAGAGAAGGTCATCGCACGTACTACCTTTTTTTGACTGAAGAATAAAAATGGGTTCAATTGTTGTTTTTTAAGTAAAGAGCATAATAGTAAATCAAGAGTGTCAAGACACGAGAAGCAGCTGATTATTGTATTATTATTACTATTATTGTTATTATTATTAGTTTTAAAATTATTAGTTTTATTATTATTATCACTGTGCAAGTAAAGTGTGCTAAAAAGCTAGAGAAAGATTAAGCAATCAATGATCTGTTGACTCGACGCGAGTCAACTGTATTAAGTGGATTTTCATAATTATAATTTCATACAAAATTAAATATGTTGTAGATAAATAAACACTTCAAATGGTTCAAAATTGAGTTAACTACATAAAAAAACTGTGCATGCTTTGTTCTTTTTGTTCTGTCAAGAAATATTTCTTATGCACCATTAACAAACAAAGTAAACAAGCAAACAACCGTTTGTTAAATTGTACAGTGCGATGTTGTTTCAGAGTAAAACAGGGTGCGAATTAGGGACCTTCAAGTTGGACAAAACTTGAGAATTGTAGGCTAAAAACTAAACAGACTACAAATTTCAAACATAAACATAAAAGGAAACATTCTTACCTCCGAAAACAAAAATGAGAATTTTTAAGCCAGAGAAAATCCGGAACTTCGGACCCTGTGAAGGAATGACCTCCAAAATATTGTGTACACAACCAAAACTGTACCTGTCAAGACACTCCTTGCTGATCAAACTCCTGGTCGCCCCCTCTAAGGCTTTCAACAGACTCGTCGGTTGTCTATTGGCTCGGCCACAGCTCATGAGGAACTCGTATTCTATTGGGTTAGAACAATCAGTTTTAAGATAGTAAAAGGTTATTTAATACATTAACTCACGTGATCAGCTCGGCGCCTGCCATGTTGATGGCAGGTCTGGCCGGCCCAACAAAACTGGTCCAAAATGATAAACTACAAACATGACCACTCTCTTCAATTTTCCCAGGTATGACCAAACATAAAACTGGGTCGGAGTCTAAATGTGTTTGAACCTAGCAAACCAATTTTCTTCTTCTTAATACCTTTCTTTTTACATTTTCTATCATCAAAGCCACCTAAATTTGAGAAGAATTAAATAACAAACATTTTTTTGTATATACTTCTTAGGCATGTAAGTTGTGAATGTCTGTTGCTGTTTATTACAGTAATAAAGAAAACAAAAATGAATTGGTATAAAAGTGGTTTGCAACTTTAGCAATAACTGTTCGACTGAGTTGACAAAAAATGCAAAGTTTTGGAAATCTTCTAAAAAAACGTTTGAAAGCTCTCAAATGGGCAAAATTGTTAAACAAGCTTCCCGAAAACCTCTGAGGTTTCTCAGTACAAATTTGAAAAATCCTTGAAAAATCTTCCGAAATTTAAGGAAATTGTCAAACAGTTTCTAAACGTTTTTGACAATTATTGAAAACTCTTCTGAACTATACGGAAAGTATAATAATTATAATAATAAATAGTATATGCAGCATGTGCCACTAGGCTACCGGATGAAGATTCGTACCGATTTTACGAATAGTGTATTTTCCAATTAAGCACTCGCATCCTCTTAGCAAATGGATTTAAATGTCCACTTAAAACTATGGTTTAGATAAAAACTTTGTAATACAACTAAACCAACCTATCGCCTCCTTGGGCGAAATCACGTTCCGAGAATCACCGTCCACCAGTCCTTCCCAGCCTCCGTGAGATAGAATCCTATTGGCTGATTGAATATCGACCCTGAGGCAGGTACTGTCCACCCCTAACATCTCGGTGAACGCTACGCATGCGCACGTTATCCTAGCCTCACTGAAGTTTTGCACAGCAACTCGGTAAGCTTTCTTGGCAGCTGTGTGTATTCTGTAAGGCAAAGAGATTTGAAGAATGTTAAAAAAAGTCAACGCTGGAGTTTCGAACCTGTAGATACTTGGTCTCTTTAATACGAACAAACACTACAAACTGCCCATTAAAGCTACACGCAAAAACAATGTGATGCAAGCGCATTTGTTTTATCCACCGGCCATTCTTATTCCCGGAAATTGCACTCTTTAATACCTCTGACTTAAACAAAGGCCCGCAACATACTGTGCTAACCTAATATTGAAACTACTCATTTCTTGTGTCCCGGTGAGTTTAGAGGTCAATTTGAAAGCAACTACGATCTGTATCAGTTCTTAAGTTTGACGGACAAACAGAGAATCACATTCAATTAAAAAGCACAGCACTTCGTTTGACCGCAATACCTCGTTTGCTGTGGCTGCAAGAATGGCTAATAGGAGCTCTTGAAACTAGAATTTGTACAGCAATAACATTTTGTAAAAGTTGGGAAAATAAAATAATAAAAAACGTCACAATTAATTTTTTGGCGCATCAAATTTAGACTAAGATAAGCATAACACCAATAAATCATCTGAGCGTCTTGTCAAATATTCCGCATCTGAGCTTGAAATAATGGCTGGTCAGCGGTCAGTGTCCAGCAAGCATGACGCCACGACCGCAAAACATTCAAAAGCTTTTCTAAAAAAAACATTTTATTCGAGCTAAACCTTTTTGGCCAGTACTTGACTGGTGAGCGACCACTTCTATTTCAAGCCCTGCAAAGGTGGTTTCATAACGACTTTACCTTGATTTCGGAATAGTTCTAGTGTTGAGATGATCGCTGACGAATGCGGTGAAGGCAAACGAAGCACGGCCGTGTCGGAGGTAGTACGAGAAGGTCAGCTGCTCCTTGTGTGCAAACTGTAGGACCAGAGGTGCTGACGAAAAGTGCGGCATTTCTTTAGTAGCATCTGCAAAGTGAAGCAACACTGGTGAATGAGCTGCAAGCACCAACCACAGTGCTTTGCAATCACCAACCATAATGGTTTGCAATAACCAGCCATTTAAGCTTTACAATCACCAACCATAATGCTTTGCAAACACCAACCACAATGGTTTGCAATCACCAATCACAATGGTTTGCAATCACCAACCACAATGCTTTGCGATCACCATTAGTTATCCTTTACAATCACTAACAATAATGCTTTGCAATCACCAACCACAATGCCTTTTGCAATCACCAACCATATTGCTTTGCGGTCACCAACCACAATGCTTTGCAATCACCAACCATAATGCTTTGCAATCACTAACCATAATGCTTTGCAATCACTAAAAACAATGTTTTGCAATCACCACTTCACAATGCTTTTCAAAGCGCAAAAACCATGATTTACAATCACCAACCATGTCTGGGATTCACCAACCATGGTGCTTTAGCTATTACCAACAGTAATACTTTGCAATCATTAACTGTAACTCCTTGCAATCACCAACCATAATGCTTCACAGCGCAAAAACCATTGCTGTTGTACATGATTTGAATTTCGAAAGATATAACAATACACCTTGCTTCTGGAAAAAAAGATTATCGAAGAAAACTTAATGAGAACATAAGCGATAGCATCAGAAAAAAATAAAGTACTCCTTCTTCTTCTACTTGTGCCTTTTCCACCAATATTTCACTAGTATAAACATGCGTGACAGAAACACGCGCACAATAACCGCAGCAGCGTGACGAATCTTACATATCCTCTGCGTCTGCCTTCCCTGACTTCTAGCTCCGTAACCAGGCTCCGCACTTTCTCACTGCTTTACAGAGATGACAGCAGATGAAGTCTTGAGACGATTCGAACAACAGGTTTCACTCTCCTAAGTTAATTTCAACCTACCCGATTTTCCTGCAAGTTCATTGGTGGGCTGCCAACAAAACATTCGTGAAATCTCAAAAGCCGAATTTCCCTGAAAAGTGACAAACACCATTGCAGTAATTTATTACACAGTTTTTATCATTCTTTGTACATTTTATTGCAATTCAGCGCTTGATTCCAAGTTTTAAGATTTAATAAAGTATCTCTCTGGTATCTATCCAACACGATTCTCAACAGGTCTAGTTACGCGTAGCCTCTTGTTAGAAAAAGAAATAAGCGAAGGCATCAAAAGTAGTCTCTAAAAACCTGTTCGACTACTAGTTTTGGCGTTACAGTATTTTCATTTCTGCGACTTAGTAAATTTCCTAAATGTCGCAAAATTAAATTCATTTTTGTCAAAACTGAGACTCTAGATCTTGATAAAACAGTAAAAGAGACCTTTAAATGTTTTAAGTTAGCCTCAATATTTTAATTGCAAAAAACAGCTTGATTTTCAGATTGCGGCGTTTTATGGCAGTCATCTTGGTTTGCCACTTTGGTAGACCAATACGTCCTCCACCCAAATTTGAGGTCGCAATTACTGTGACAACTAGAAGTATAGGACATACTCAGGTATGTAAAAACAGGGATATTTAGCCTCCATTGGCATAGAAAACAAGACTAAATTATAGTGTATAAAAAATTAAAATAACTTAAACTTAAATAAAAATACATTAATATATTCCGCATGCCTGCAGTCAAGACCAACTAGGGCAAACAACGATTATAATTTCAAACTATTAAGGACTGGAACTCTTTAACTTTGGGTACAATAAATAGCTCTATCATCGCTATTTTTAAGTCAGCTTTTCTCAATAACAATTGAGCCCTTGATGTTTGCTAGACCATGTCCGTATTCACCTGTTTACTCTATAATTTTTTTGTTAATGTAACTTCGTTTTGAAACGTGTAACTTTAAACTCTATTTATTTATTTGTCTCATGTAGTTATGTTTTTAGAACCCCTTTGAAAATCGTTTTAATGAATTGGGCTTCCCAATGAAACATTAGTTAAAAATAAATAATATAAACTAAAAAGTTTCAAAAAATTATAATGCAATACAATACAATACAATACAGTATAATAAGTGATGACAAATTAAATTATCACATAAAAGTTAACCTGCAGAAGCTGGTAAACAGTGATGTCCTGCGGCTCCATCCCATCAACACTTGTAGTGAGAGGAAACAGCGCTGACTGGAGCTTGTGATGGGCCATTAGGGCCTTTCTCAGTAGGGGCTCGTGCACCTGCCACACAGGGTCCTCAAGGGGTCCTCCTGCCGCCACGATGGCCTGTGATTTGAGCATAATATCGGCAGGTCGAGTGTCGCTGTATTCAATAGGTTTTTGACTAAATAAAACATCTTTAATATTTCATCTATCATTTGTTTCAACTTTTTCGAAATAAAGATTGATTTCCAAAAACCAACAATAGGTACAATGCCTGGAGAGACAGGATCTATTTTTTAGCTTCAAACCACAAAAATGTTTGTAAAAGGCCTTTTACTTCCATGGGATATATACGCTATGTATACAACTGCAAACTATGCTGCAGATGTTTGAAATGCCTTAGACATTACTCTAAGATAAACACCAACCATGGCTACATTCAAGCGAGGCGTGTCTAAAGCCAACACTTTTAATAAAAAAAAATTGTGTGTAAATTATTCTAAACTTATTTCATTAATCATTTGATAAATCTCTTGTTGCTGCAAGAACATCACATCATGGGGCATAAGTTAAGAATCGCAAAACATCCTTTTGTGTAAATTTCGTACAGAATTTATTGCGAGCATTTTTATTTTGATTCGTGATTCCGTAAAAGGTCATATTTTCTTTCGCCATGCATCACGTCTGCACAATTAACAAAATGAATGAAGAGGATTCCAACTGTCAATCTCTACTTCCTCACAAAGATTTGCACACTCACAATATTCCCTACGTTTTATACCCATTGAGTTTCCAAATCCCATAAACAATAAAAACAGTTTCATGGAGCAAAAAACAATCTCAAATTATTCCTTTGGTGCCTCGCACCGATTTCTTGCATTGCCTTTCTTAGATTTGCAGAAGTCAACGTTTCTTGTAACAGCTCTTAAATAGCAAAACTGAACTAGTTTAACTTTTGACAAACAGCAGTACCTGTGATAATGAACCCGGGCCGTACATTAGTGTAGCAAGCGCCATAATCGCTCGCCCAGACTTCAACATGGCCGACACTGAAGGGTGGGGCACTTGTAGAACGATTCCCGAATTGGACAGACTGGCGTCATACACACTGACAGGTTCTGAAAAGGAAAGGTCGCAGCTTTAACAAAAATCAACTGTGATTTACTATTCCATGCAGGTCGACGCTGATTTCTTCTTTTTTAAACTGCAATATCGAATGTCAATTTGACAAGTTCCTTTACAACTTTTGTTTGTAAACTAATTGTAATATATATTATTGGCATCGAATCGATGTTATAAAACATTTAGCTTACTGTTATGTAATTTTGTTAGACGCACTTGATCATTTTTAATGTAAAATTACGTAATGTAAACTCTTAGCATTATTGCTTTAAATTATCATCATCACGTTACTACTTTATCATTAATATTGTCGTAATAATTATCATTATCATTATCAGCATCGTCAATCATCACCATTACCATCATCAACACCATCATCACTATCACAATCATTATGTTCATCATTAATCTTCGTAACCAGCATCATCATCACCACCATCATCATTAACAACATCATCATCACAAGGTCATAATTACCATAACCATAATCACAATCATCATCATCACTAATCACCGTAACTAACATCGTCATCCTCATCATTATCATCTTCATTATCATTATCATCATTATCACCATCACCATCGTCTTTATCATCATCATTAACCGTCATAACCAACACCACCATCATCATTTATCATCATAACCGATATCATCATCACCCTCACTATAATCATGATTATCACCATCATCATTATCACCATCACCATCATCATTATCATTAGCACTATCATCATCGTCTTTGTCATCATCATTAACCGTCAGAACCAACACCACCGTCATCATCATTTATCATCATAACTCAGATCATCATCAGCAGCAGCATCATCATTGTCATCATCACTATCACCATCGTTGTTATCATTATCATTTAGTGTCAACTGCTATAGTTGCAACAAAACTTTTTTTTAGGTGTGCCACGATGACCTGTTGCTTTTTACCTTCTGGCTGCATCCCTGCGAGCCTAAACTTGACCAGCATGTCAACCCAAGATGGCCGATCTTTGTCCAGCCGCAGCTCCCTTATGCTGCCCACTGTTCGTCCCAGCCTGTAAAACATGTGTTAAATGAATCAAAGGAGGGCAGCCACATCATAACAAACCCTCAAAATTCCATTTAAAAATATTAAAGAGGGATAAGTGAATAGAGATATGTGCTGGTTACCTGTAATAACTATACAGTAGATGAGTCAGGTGCTTGTAACCAGAATTAATGGTTAGTTGGATTTGATTCATCTATCAATCAATCAATCGATATATGTACCTTCTCATTAAATTAATAAATAATTGTATACAAACTCAACCAATAATAGTAATAATAATAATAATAATAATAATAATAAAAAATAATAATAATAATAGAGATAAACGTGAAGATACTACAGTGTGGAAACCAGGAAGGGTTTTTGCTGAATTCAGTACCTTCAAAATTGACTTGAATGAATAATTGGTAAACTCCGCATCAAGTGAATCCCATATGACCTTATGTTAAAGATGCATACCTTTTACGATATGGCAAAGATACTCCGCGCATTTTGATTGGTTCTCGAGCGGTCTGAATTCTTCGCAATGCCCACTTATGATTTACGTGCACGCAGAATCGGGTGTGCAAAGTAAAGAATTACAACCTTCACGGTGTAAATGTCGTTTGTACGAAAAAAGCCATATATTAATATACTTATTAAATTCGAACGTTCGGTCTTTACTTCATCCTTGACAACGCCTAAGTTAAATATTTCCCGTACAGGCCTCACTCTTCTGTTAATAGGTAGATGGTATTATAAATTAACTAATATTGAAATAAAAACACGGGGGTTCCCTGTGCACCTACCCGTAGAAGTCCATATAATGGTACAGCAGATTCATCAACTTGAGCTTTATACAGTATTCGATGAACGAGAGGTGGAAATCTGACACGGAAATTATCTGCTTTCTACCATTATTGTCAAGTCCTTCGTGCGGCTGATTTGCTTCATATGGTGACTGACCGTCCATGGAAGCAAGTGGGTGGGTGTCACCAAACAGGGTCTGAGTGCGGCAGAGGTGACGCAACAACAACGTGAAATCAGACAGTTGTTCAGTTGTAAACATCCCGTACCTGGAGATAACACGAGCATTCACACTTAGTTTCCAATGACCTATTTATTCACTTTCACCACAAAAAGCAAAACATTAATATACGTTATTATTCCTCATCGGAAACGCACGTCTAATATTGGTTGTCCAAGATCGTTAAATATGAGGCTTGCACGTAACCGAAATGTCACGTGAAAGAGAAACCATTTTAGTGCGTTGACTCCCAATCAAATTACGCCATTTCGGTCACGTGTAAGCCAACATTTCACGATACTGGACAATCAATATAAGACATACACGTGACCAAAATGGCATAACTTCATTGGATGTCAAAGCACTAAAATGGTTTCTATTTCACGTGACATCATGCGATGTGCACGTGATTTGTCGCACTGCGCGTCTTTCAAATCCTCATTCAAACCTAGACTTTCAGAGAAAATCAACTTGAAAGTTTTACTGAACGTTATAATTGCAACAGCAATGAGGTTGTTGTCAAAAGGAACTTTCACCGTTTCTTTTTTCCTGTTCGAAATAATAATTTACTTGTCTCCACAGTACATATTGCTATTTCTACTTAAATATTTTGTCACACTGGACATGGTTGAATCCAATAACTTAAGAATATCATGCAGAGGTAGCTCGAACTGAAATGGCGCCCTTAAAACATTAAACATAGTTAAGAATAAGATCAAAACTATTCAGATGTAAACATTGACAATGTTGAACGAGGCTGAACAAAATATCGTCGTTGTCAGTGGCGAGCAATGGATTATTTGACAGTGCCGAAGGTGGAGGCAAAGAATTTAAAGGGAGGACATTAACAAATCACGATATTTTGCGACAACAATTTTTGGAATTACTAAGTACATTTACGATTCCACAATTTGCACCTACTTTGTCAATTCGTCCAGAACAATGTCCTTTAGAACTCTAGTACATCCGGGAAATTGACTGTAAACATCCGGGGTTATTGGAGGCATGATGATGTCACCTTCACGAACTGCAAACCGCTGACCAACATACAGCACAGGAGGTTCACGGGACATATCAACATCTAGTGCCATTGCCCTAATCCAACCTATCAGTTTCGTCCAGTCATTCCGAGAGATGAGATAGTGCCACAGGGACTGGGCACTTATTTCAAACTCGTTTGTAAACTCGCTTGGTACTAGAAGAAAAATAATTTATTGGTGAAAGGCGCAGACCTGCCAAGTTTTGACAATGAAAATGCGTGAACCCAATTTCTTACCGGAAATAAACTATATTCAATACTAAAAGTAAGTTATGTTTTGTATTTGGAACGATTCGGCGTGACATTGTCCGACTATTTGTGCTGCTTTCAGTCAAACTAGTGCTGCAAAACATTATTTGGAAGGAAAATACAAACCAAGAAGTCAGTAACTGAGGATATTGTGCAAAATTTTGGATGAATGCGGGAACTGAAGCCAGAAAATGCGTGAAAATCGTCAATTTTCAGACATGCGGCGTGAATGCAAGAATGAGTCAAAAGTGCGTGAGCTTCCAGGGACCGCGGAGCAACTTTCAGATTGGGGGGTCAACATGGCGTCGAAGAAGGACAAGAGTTTGTCTCTTGATTTGACGGCTGAAAATCGAGATACAGAACGTGGAT
>JAOEJI011040680.1:0-13078 GCA_025448255.1 Umimayanthus chanpuru
AACCTACCCTAGGATCAAAAATCAATTGTTCTTCAGCCAATCAGATGAAAGATAAGGCCCACACCTGTGGTTTGGATCTCCTTTGTGATACTTGCTAGGAAACACATTCCAAAAATAACGCTATATACCAATTATGTGATCAGATTTTTTCCATAGTCACACTGTAAATACCAGCAAATAAAAAATACTTTTCTGCTTAAAAAATTTGTGTTAATTCCAGTTTAATAAGAACAGTAAGGTTGTGTCTTTGATTACAATGAGAAGTTAGTGCTTTTCACTACACTTTGAGTAACAGAACAAACTTTGCATCACAGCAAACAACACTTTCAAAAGCTAAACTGTGCAAAAGGACAAAAGAATATTCTCCACACAGTTAAAAAAGAAATGAGTTTCAACTAATTTAATAATAAAAGCAGATATTATTAATTTCTGTCTAAACTTAAGCTGATTTTCAGATAATCCTAGATATCCTGCAGTTGCTTAACTGAGGAATTTCCTGACTCTTTAAAATCAAAATACTTTTAGTTCATAGTTGGGTAAAATTACATGAATTCTGTGACTTGGTTTTGATAATTTCGATTATGTGACTGTCTGCTGCTGTACATGTACCATGTTAAACTCAACCCTCTCACCCCCAGACACACCATGTATAATTATGATGCAGTGCTGAAGTCTCCTCAACTGTCTCTGTATAGTTTCCTTGTAAACTGGTTGGGAAAATTTTGGTTTTCATCTTTCAGTTGGTAAATTGCTGTGTATGATCATTTGCTTTATTCTCATTACTAAACAACACATTTTGTGTGGATAACATTTAGAAAGAGAATTTGCATACTGATATTTAAAACTGGCTGGGGCTGAAAGAGTTACTGATGAAAGCACATCAAATGTCAGATTTACTCAGTTTGCACTTTGTTGTTTCCAAATCAGTTCACTGACCATATGTAAATTAAAAACATTAATAGTGATACAATAAGAGACTCAAGTAAACTTGTCTTTTAAGATTTTATTTCACTATGTGCACATCTGGGTTTTTTATACAGTGCAATCCTTTTTGAAAAGGAAGTTAATGGTCTGAGACTGAAATGACCCTTGCAGTTTAAACCTCTTCTCACCATTAAGGGGTCACGACCTGTGAAACAGACTTCCTTAAAACGTGATAAATGGTGAACATGTTTAATTGGGTGTTCTGCAGTAAATGCAACAAACCTACTCCTACAATGCATCTGGGTTTGAACAGGATTAATTAAAAGTATATATTTGAGAGTACCTGATAAATTTGTTTGTAAAGAGCAAAAACAATCTAATTAAAGGAAGATTGAAGTGTGTTGTCTTTCATTACTGTTTTTTAACAAAAATAAAGGAAAATGGATGAACTACTAAATAAAATTACATTTTTTTATTTTAACAAATTAGTAAGAAAAGAGTCATTTCATGCCAAAATCAACCAAATTCCAGAATCTCGCACGCACTTTGGTCTTAGATTTTTTCCATTTTTTCACCAAATATAATCTTTAACCACCAACTAAAATGAATAAACCTGGGCCCGGTTCCTCAAAACCTCGATTAACTTAACCCAGGGTTAGTCCTAATCCTGGGTTAAATTTCCTAACCAAGGGTTAGTTAATCCATGGTTTAAAAAGCGTTCCTCAAATCTCGACTAGTCAACCGACTAACTAACCCAGGGTTAACACGCGTCCCTGCATTCTCATTGGCTCCTCAACATGGCATGATCATGAACTTGGAGAAGTCGTTGGTTCAATTCCTGGAGCTGCAAGTTTTGATCTTTTTTTTCTCTCGTTCTCTCTTTGCACAAGAATTCACACTATCTGCTTTCAAACTCACATTTCGCCGTTAGTTTTTTTAGCTTCTTCTTCTATTACGTAAAACAGTTTACAATGCTTTTGTTGCATTTAAGAGTTGAAATTACAGGGAAATGAAAAAAATTTAAGGCAGAAAATGGTCTTCATGATCTTTCAAAAGGTTTGATCATCAACTCCATACTCGACTCTTAACTCTTTCTTAAGTTCTTAGTGCTTTAGCATACAGTTAAACTGTTATAGATATAACATTAATGATGGACTTTTATTGTGTTTTTATACAATGTATCTGTGGCAAGTTATGTAGTGTTTTTAAAAAGCTGCTTGAGACCGGTTGAGTTTATTCAATTGCTTGGATAAATTGGTTGATTAGCGAGTTAATCCACCTAGCTAGGTGGGTTAAATTTAACCCACTGTTTAATCCTGGGTTAGCGCTAATCGGTGTTTGTGGAACACAAGTTAATTCTGGGTTAAATTTTAATCCTGGGTTAGGCGATTTAACCCTGGGTTAGCGCTAATCGAGGTTTTGAGGAACCGGGCCCTGAATGATGTACAAGCCATTTCCATCAAGAAAATAATATTATTTTTTGAGATATGGCCATTTTGAATTTTGTGGTGAGGCCCTCAAAATGATGGCCATGAAATTTGGCACCACTTTTCGAGCTTAATATCTCAATAAATAATGTATCTACAAACCTGAACTTTTTGAAGGCTCTAGACTACTATAGATAACAAAAAAACTGATTTGCTTCACAAAATGTTCCTTTCTTATATAATATACATGGGTCCTATTTTCTATCTTTGGACCACAAAAAGGAACACATTGATCAAAGATAGTTCCTATGATGTATTATTTTAATTTGCAATTCAATTTGTAATTGAAAAACAAACTTCTTGCTAAACCATTTCTAGAACCAAATCCCTTCTAAACATAAGCACCTCTCTCCTACCTTACCCAACCCCTCCAAACAACCTTAAAGACACCCAAAAAGTAATGAGCTCCCTCCCTAAAAATAAAAAAGAACATTAAGCACATCTATAGTTTTAAAACAGCCCAGTGTGTTTTTTTTAGCTCTGATAGGACATTAATTTATATGATGGTGTCAAATATTACAACTACCAGAAGGCTTTGCCTACTTTCTTTTGTAAAATAATTGTTGCCAATTGTTTTAATGTCCTCATGAGGGAATAGAAATTGGAAAACAAAAATTTGAAAAGCATTCAGATTCAGTCTGATAGTTATAGTCAATTCTCACTATCATACAAATGTCATATTGATGTTGTAAACCCAGTCTTTAAACATCTGACATTTATAATCTTGCTTTGTTTTGTTATGCAAGATAATTGTTAGATATATTGGCTTATTTGACAATGAAATAGGAACTTTAGCTTTTCAGAAACGTATTTAACACTCACCTGTAAGGACTTCAGCATAGGTTTTGCTGTCGACCAAGTACAGCCTCGCATGTCCAGCACAATACTGAAGCCATAATCCCTCACAGCGTCACTGTTGAGTATCAAAATAATAAAAATAATAAGTTTGTTTTATATTACTAAATATTGCAATAAAGCTAGGGATTAAACAATGTTGGTCTTTTCAACATTTTCTTTTCAAGATTTCTCAGCACTGCTAAAGAAAAACCAAGAAAGTTCATTCAATTTGCTTGACGTATGAGTACTGACCTGTTTCTGTAACTGCTTTTGGTGTTAAATGCTTTTCAAAATTGTCGAAAATTTTCTAAAAATTTGAAAACTTTGGTGTTTGAAGATGTACCAGGAAAAAAAACCCTGTGGGGTATTAATCCGCTTGGTAGGTTGCCAATTAAATCGGAATTTAAAAAATACCCTAAAAAATCACGCTGCCTAGAAACTACACTATCCATGAAATACCAAACCCTGGGGTATCATCCCAATCAAAAGGGATAAATGCTACATGTTTTTGCCATTTATTTCAGTAACATCCAAACTTTCTACAGTTTAATATCAAAATGCATACTGTTTTATGAGTTTTTCCACACAAAAACCCCTATTGGAGAAGAGTTCAGCTTTAAACTTGCTATTAGAGGCACCTAACAAATACTACTGTAATTAAGACTGCTACTACAGTTTCAACCTTCAGGCCATCACAATAAAAGTAACAGATTGCCATCCACTGCTCGCATTAGAGTAAAGCCCCAACATAAAAATAATCTTTATGAAGAAATATTCTATAAGTTAGAACACGAAGCTCTGGTACAAAAGATATAGCCCATCCTCTTTTCTTGCCTCAAAGCTCCAAATTAAAATTTCAAGTTTTGCAACTATGACAAACTTGGTGTGTGTATAAGTCTGCTCCTTCTAAAAAGTTTTGAGACTACAGTTTTATAATGTAATATATATATTTTAAGTAGTATAAGGGTAGTAGTTCGGGTGGTGACTGCTAGAAGTGTTTTATAACTTTTGGCCATCTTGACAGCTCCATCTTTGATATTTTGCGTTCAGACTCAAATGTTAAATTTCCCACTTCAAGTAAGGAGTAAGAAATCAATGAAGCAAAAAACAGGATTTGTTCACTCCCCAAAAACTGAATATCAATTAAAATATAAATGGTCTGACCAGTTCATTTTATAGTGGAACCTCCTGTTTAAAACAAATAAAAAAATTCACTTTACCATAGAAAAAATACTATAATTAATAAAAAATAGGCCTTGTACAAACTTTCAATAGGTGTCTGATCACACCTTTACAGAAAGATGTCCATGTGCTAAGCACATGACTTTCTAATTAACACCTCTAATTATTAGCTGTTAGGATATTAATGGTTCTATTTAATGGAAAGATCCCTCTAATTGTTTATAAGGCCTAAAATTGTATGTGCAGCAGCAAAATTGATAGCTAAACTATACCTTGAGATATTCCCACACAATACTAACATTTTGACTCATATAGTTACGTACACTGTCTTAAAATATTGCTTTTTAAGCATAAAATAAAGTTCATTGAGGAATATACAGAACATACATCATAATAAGATTAGAGACTCCTATTCATCAAAAAAACAATGAGACACAACTGTGGATGCAATTAACCCCCAATTTTCACAGGTCTTCAACTGAGGATCCAAAAAAGTGTCACAAAACATGAATAGAGCTGGCACCTGATCTAGTGACATAATCTCATATAGGATAATTTTAAATGTTTACACTTCATTAACGGAAAAATAGAACACAAGATGTTGACAGCATAAATTGACAGCATAAACTTCAAGGTCCACCTAAAAAAGGTTCCATTAATTTAAACTGCACTCCTGTGGACAACAAATAATTTCTCTAAAATTAATAATTTTTCAGTAAAACTTGATGAATTTGCTTTGTTTTACTTAACAAAAAATCAGAATACAGGACAAATTCTCCAGCTTCAATAAAAAAAAATCCATTTTTACAGGTAGTTGAATACCTGCATTGGAGTCTTACACAGTCATTCAATCAAATTTGGTGGGACAATGATGGTAGGGTTAAAAATAACTGTTGCCTGCAGGCAATAGACTGGCAAATTCTGGACCTGACAAACAATTATTAATGGTCTTTTTTGTGCCTAATTTCCAATCTATTTCTACAAAGTTCTAGTGAAAACTGTAATCTTTAGAAACAGCCTACAAATTCAGTTTTACTCTGAGAAAGTCATTTGAGCCTTGGGTGAAATGGTAAACATATTTGCCTTGTAACCCCAAGGTCATGAGGCAGAGCCCACGCCTGACCACTCTGTCATATCCACAAGTGTCACATTGCTTTTTAAGCTAAGTTGTAGACCAGACAGTCAGCCAAACACAAATTAACCTGTTTTCTGTTTCTGGTTTAAATTTATGGCCACAAGAATTTGGACAAAAATATCAGGTTTCCTCTGTGAAGAAAATGAATGAGATGTTGAAATATTGTGGAGGGAAAAAATTGCCATACAAACTGCAGGTGGCTTACAAGAGAAGAAGATCTGTAGTCCATGTACGGCAAGATATTCTGGAAGGCCTGACAATGTCACTCAAAGCTGATATAAATCATGGCATAATTTTTATTTCAATCTTGAGCTACATGTCTTGAATACATAGATTATGAACGTTTTAATTCTTTTCAGATATTTGATTAGAAGCTTGAATTAACAATACAGTTTTAAACTGTTATTTTGAACTAAGGTTGGACCCACAAAAATCAAGACTCAAAAATGTTATCTCATTGCCAAAAACAGCATATATTACCCTAAGTGAATAATTGCCAACTCAGGACCAGTCTAATCGGAAGCACCTCAATTTGCAAGCTTTCAGATCTCAAAAATCTAGTAAACATTCCAATTTCTTTCAAAAAGAAACTTTAAGAATTTTTAAAATCATTATTCCTTAAAAATGGATCCAGTTGCAGATCCAAGAACAATAAAATTACATCTTTGTCATGAATTTTTTTTTTAGGGTCAAGCATTCTTTTACCTACTGTCATATCACAAAGAACCAGTGAGAATTACACAGAACACCCTTGAATAATACCAACTACGGCTGAAAATTGCCTTTAGCTAGTTTCCTAAACCACAGCAATTTAACAGTATCCAGCACCCCTAGTTTTGATTTAATAAAACCTGGCAAGTATGTTGATGTGCCTTGAACAGAACTAGAATTCAACAATCAGTTTGATCTTATTCAGGAAAATATTATACATGAAAACATGTAAAATCAAATGCTCTAATTTCTGGATGAGCATGTCAAATCAAAAAAAAAAATATGCTCTTGAGTAGCATGTCTCAAATTCTTGCTCTCAACACACAAAATAATCATTCAAAATAATGAAGAAATAAAAAAATATATTATTAGATTTTCTCTGGAGGTATAGATGATTTCGCGCTTGATGTGGCATGATGGGTAATCAGGGCAGGAATTACAGTAAATGAGTGAGCAAAATGAGGTTTTTCGACGATTTCTGCCGAATTTTTCAATTTCAAACTCTAGACTTCTCTTGGAGTAAAAGTAAGTATATTTTCTAGGGATACGCTGATAACTGGCGCAATTGGCCACAAATTAAATGAGAAATGACCAAATTTATTCGTAAATCTATTGTTTGCTAACGGGTTTGCGAGTGTTTTACTTGTTAGCAAACAATAGATTTACAACTAAATTTGGTCAGTTCTCATCTAATTTGTGACCAATTGCGCCAGTTATCAGCCTACCCCTATAAAACATACTTACTTTTACTCCACGAGAAGTCTAGAGTTTGAAATTGAAAAACTCGGGAGAAATCATCAAAAAACCTCACTTTGCTCACTCATTTACTGTAATTCTTGTCCTGATTACCCATCATGCCACGTCAAGCGCGAAGTCATCTATAACTGACAATAACAGTGTCACAATTGTAGACCCTGGCTAGAATTCTAACTTTATGATTGTGTACATCTAACTTCTCAAAATACTTTGTTTTAAGACCTCTGTCACCATTTTCAAAAGCAAAAATCCAACAGAAGGTAAATAAATATGCATTGTACCATGTCATAAACAACTTGCAAATAATATCAAAGTTCTCTGCTAAAGATTTCCAAGTTCAGTTGTTTTTTCCAGGTGCACTTCTACAACCAGTTTTAAATTCTCTGGTACACCACTGAAATTTAAGTGTTTTATTAGCAAGACCAGGCTTATATATTTCTTGGTTTACAATCACTGTTTTCAAAGCTCAAATGCTGGGGGTTGGAATAAAAACAAAAATAGATTTATGACATCAAACCTATATAATATATTGGACTTCAAGCTGGCTAGTGTCAAACTGACAGTTAAGCATGTGCCTTGAACTCCAGGAGCCAAATCATGTTTTGCTGGTCAACAGAAAAAAATTGAAGGGTAGCAGTTGTATGCAAGCACAGGTACTCACAGATGCTACTAACCAGAGTCCTTTTATTTTTTTGTTGTTGAGATTTTAAATATACAAAGTCTACCCTAAGTATTTTCAAAGGTGGAAAGATTCTGTAGTAATACCAACATGTTGATCTTGCATTCATATATATACTCTTGCATGGGGTAGTTCTGTTAATCTCTTGTTTTAAAATTTAACTGATACAGTAACAACTGCAAATAAAGACCAGTTTGACCGAAAATAGAAGTAAATGCATCTGTCACAATATGACAATAACATAATTACCGATCTACGTTTATCACTGTTGATGATGCTGAAAATTTCTTGTTAATGTTTATATTAAGCAGTATCTGGGTGCATTTAAAAGTGTTCTTTAGTTAACTTGTTTTAGGTACACGTTTCAAAAATTCCTGTTTCAAATGTGACCAAAATGCTTGCTAACTTTGCACTGAGCCCTGTAGTACCATATTATGTTAATGAATGTAATTATAAAATACACATCTATTTACTATTATTATTTATACTATTATTATTATTAATATTATTATTATTATTATTATCATTGTTGTTATTGTTATTATTGTTGTTACTTTTATTATACTAAGATATGTGATCATAGATTTTATTTATTTATTTATTTATCTGTCTGTCTGTCTGTCTGTTTATTTATTTATTTATTTATTTATTTATTTATTTATTTATTTATTTATTTATTTATTTATTTATTTATAACAATATTTATACAGAGAAGTCCAGTTCAGCTAGGCTGGTTTCAATGGGGCTCTGCATATTTCTATGTTGCTAGAATGACAATAATAATTATACCGTATTTAAAAATGTTTCATTACTATAAAATGGAAAAATGCACAAAATACAAAAACTAGAAGAACAGGCAATTCATGTTAACATTTTTAAAAACAGCAATTTCCAGTATAAAACAATGTATTGTCTCATTGTTGTGTAATCATAACATAAAAAAGTTAATAATTTTTATGCAGTTTTAAAAAAACATTCAGTATTAGTCTGAAAATAAGGACATCAAGGTCACTCGAGGGGCAGACATCAGCAAGCAAATTTCCAAAACCACTTATCTCAAATGCCAGCTAAAAAGTAAATAACATTACTGCAGATTTCACCCAACAAGGTGTTGATTGTTAGTTTTTCCTTCTGAAGCACTTCATCTATTTTGTTCTTTGTTTACATTTGAAAAGAATTTTAATTATTCTTGCAAGATCGGAATTTAAGCACATAAAATTAAACAAAAGCATGCACATCAATGTTGGTAGTCCTACCTTTTTAAACAAAATCAGTAAAGAAAATCTCTGGCACAATGGAACTATTCTTTATGGTTACCAAGCACAATTATCATTATAATTTCTCTTATAAATACAACGATTAGTCAATTCCATGCATTGCTGAACATGAATTTCGCAATACTCCACAAATAAACAGATCACAAGTTTTAAAAACAGCAAGATAACTTCACAACTACTTCTGACTTATTTCGAAGTTACAGTGTATCGAATTCCGTGCAATGCTTGCTGTTTTGAAATTAATAATTTAAAATAAAACTGAGACCTCCTGCTACAGTAAAATAGATCCAAAGGCATCTCCTTTCAATTCTTAGTTGTAAAAGATTTCTCCGGTTTGCTCCATTAAAGTATAAAATGTCAGTCTATAGCAATTACTTAAAGCTAAGTAAATAAATACTACAGACTCTCATTCTATTATTGTCTTAATAATAACCATTTAGCTACATCTGTGTAAAATCATTTCTCAGACAAGAAGTCCCACCCTGCTATGGCGTTAGTGTAGTATACACGGTGCTTATATTAAAGTACACAAAATAGCAAGACAGAAATTTGTAAACATTGTAACACACGAACATTTCAACACGACATTTTAGCAAAGTAAAAGAATGGATATCTCTATGACGTACAGATGTGATCTGTAGTCATATATCATCAACGAAGATTTTCAGAAACTTCTAAGGAGCGCAGCCGTTGTTATATTCTATTTCGCTGGTCTCCAATATGACTATGAGTGCATTGATCGAATGTAAGTTGAAAACTTGCGATTTACAGTTTTTAAAATAAAATCTTACGACACTGTCTGATCGTTCAGATTCCCAAATATCCTCAGCTTTACTGATCTAGGATCAACAGCAGAAAAAAAATTTACAAAGCCGGCAAATTTTTACGCACGTTGATCAGAGTTGAATCACACACGAGACAATAAGCTGGAAATCGATCACGCATATTCGCCGCGAAAGCAAACGCTATTTGTTCCAAACTGCTCATCCTTGCTCGTGAAGAACTGTCATTTTCAGTCCTGTATTGAAATCCATCTCACTTCTGTCTACAAATGCATTATCAACATTTCTAATCCATCAAAATGACGTGGGTCGCGTTTAACAAGGGTATTATTTCGCATTATTGCCAATGGCTCGAGTGTCGAGTGTTTTTGTATTGAGCAAAAAAAAATTCAACAAAATATCAACAATGAACACACTACAGGAAATTGTAAATCGAACATTTCTAGAGACTCGTTCCCCCTTACTCTAATAGAAACGGGTTTTAACATAAAGAAAACAGAGCAAAGTTTAGCTCATACCTGGGAATACTAGAAAGATAACTAAGCAATCGCCGGAGTTCTTCTTGTCGAATATCAAGAGTTGCACTAGTTGAGAGCGCCGGAAATGTAATCACAGGTCCACCTCTTCTATCTTTACCACCTGAAAGACAAAGTTGTTTATGACTTCAGTAATTGCCTCCCCAGACTGGCACATAACAAACATAAAAACCTAAAGTTTCTACGCAGATTATCGAAAACATAGTCTCTGAGTTCGAATATTGATCACAGTTAGATCTCTATCGTAAACCGGCTGTCGAATTTATAAGCCATTACACAACACAAACAAAGCTTATTCAAACGCGTCCAAATCATACCCTATATTCCTCTACAAACACAAAAAAGCTTTCGTTAAAGATCTTCAAAACTACTTAATTAAGGACTTCATACACCATGAACGATGGAAAAGAAGCGAAGAAATCGTGAGGCGTAAGTCACGGTTGTAACAGAATATGGCTTGTTGAATCTACGAATTTTGCGGTTACAAAACTGCCAGATTTCTTACCCGATAGAAACGCTATCTTTTCTGCTAGAACTTCAAGTATATCTTTAGCCCTTGGACCATCGAGACGTGACTCCCCTAAGGAGGAAAGCAATACAAATTATCAATAATACTAAAGAATAACAGTCAACGACATATTGCGCCCAAACAACTT
The DNA here is from genome assembly GCA_025448255.1 of Umimayanthus chanpuru. Lineage (NCBI taxonomy): Eukaryota > Metazoa > Cnidaria > Anthozoa > Zoantharia > Parazoanthidae > Umimayanthus > Umimayanthus chanpuru. Next base: position 10,963 of record JAOEJI011040680.1, read on the forward strand.
AGAGCTATTTGAACTTGATAATGTTGAGTAACGTGAACTACAAGTTCTCCTTTCTTTAGTTTTTATACCTGATAGGAACAGTGATGATAGATCACTATCCGAGGAGGTAGTTGACCAACGTTCTGGCGTGTTCATCATATACACTTGCGTTCATTCCTTATTTTATTTGCCTTTCTATGACAGTTCTGCCGTTCGGCAGCCATCTTCTGCCTGCCAATTGCCCATGTGACGTCACGTGGAAAAGTTATGCTAATTTATGCCGTGTTGCAATGCAAGCTGTCAAAGTACCTTTCTTCAGCAAAACAAAAGTCGAAAGACCGATTTCACAACTGTGATTCTTTTACATTTTAGAGCGATTGTCCCGTAAGGACTCTTTTGGACCACAACTACGAGAATATCCATATGTATGCGAAGAAAAGATGAATTTAAAAATATTTTGAACTCGACTTGACCTGCTTCTTGTTTTTCATTACTCACTTCCGACTCCCACTTGCCTGTTTTGACGGGCACTCACAGCGAAAAAAGAATGCAAACCAAGCCGGCGGATATGATACACAGAAAATATTTATTTGTTCCAAAAACCGCCAAGAAAAATTGCAATGTGCATAATTTGTTTAAGCCGCTATGACTAGATGCGCATTATATGTGCGTCAAAACGTGGCGTTTGTCGACTCTTTGTCACTTGTGTCTGTCTGGGTTAGGGTCGTTTCTATTATCCATACGATGTATGTGCCTATGTTATTAAAAACAAAAAGAGATATCTACCAGTTATCACATTTGTCCATAACAGAAACCAGACTAGGTATGAGTCAACTTCAGTGCTTGCTGTTTACTAGATTTCGTGATCATAATTTTATTTTTGAATATTGAAACAGCAATACGCATCAAAGATACGCTTAAGTAAACAGATAAGAGCTGATAAGACTCTGGCCACGTGAACGTCTCTTTTTTAAAACTTTAAAGGAAGAAGTGAACCGCCCCACTCATAGATCCATTGTCCGCCCCCTACTGTACATGCTAAACTGTTTCAACTCAGCTGACACACAATCAGAAATACGAAGGAATAAGATCCGTATCTTGAGTTAAATAATAATTTGGAAGAAAGCAAAAAACAGAAAATTCCGGCGTTCCACCTCATTTTAACCTTCGTGATTAAATTTGGACGTCATAATGAAAATTGCCTGCAGATATTTATTGTGACCCTGTTCAAGATTGTCCGGACCTTGGCTTGCGTCGGGTTACTCAGTTAGCGTTCAGTCAAATATCTGTTAAATATCTCCACCTTAGTGGTGGTATACACTTGTATAGCGATATATACCGTAAGACGTGTACTCAGTACTGTTATATAACAATAAGTTGTTCAATTATCAGTATGGTCCGTGGTATGTCGAAAAATTAATATCATTTTGTTCTACAGGAAACGAAAACTAAAATTAAATTGCTCTTGTTATCAAGAAATTGTCTATCATTTAAAAAGTAATTCCATGAACTCAAGACCTTGTGGATTAAATCTCTCGTTGTTACTTTTAGAACATCAAATACTTAAAGGTAGATGTTTTCTACAAAGGGGGCAACGGAACTGCATTCAAACATGATTACTTAACAGATAAGGTAGGAGGTCTAATATCAAGAATATATTTGGGCTCTTCTTTGTTACACCAATATATCATCGCATGCAATACCAGAGATGAAATATGGGGTCCAACGCATTTATGAGTATAAATAGAGAAATATACATGGTGTCATTTCGGAGATTTTTGTTCGATTTTTCCGCTTACTCGAAAATCAGTTTGTTATTTGTTTGAGTTGACCATATTTTTCACGCTTGAGTTGTTTTAAGCCAATCGAAGTCATAACTGGTGTACTTGACCTCAGCAAAAAAGTACTGGTATGTGAATTTGAGGAATGCGTGACTCTCCTAAATCCACTCAACCATTCAGTTTACATTTGAAGAGCTCGGTGCAAAAACGGCCTAAGTGACGATTTTCAGTGACTTTTTAAAATACTGGGAAATTTGGGGGTTTTTTCACAGAACTACTGTATTCTAGGCTAATGATACATAGCAAAATGGTTTTCTGGTATCTTGGCAGACTTGCCATGAAAATAAGTGAGGGAG
>JAOEJI011041791.1:0-13069 GCA_025448255.1 Umimayanthus chanpuru
AATTAAACAAAAAAGGTAAGGGAAAAAAGAAGAAAAGAGTAAAAGGAAAGGGATAAAATAAAAGAAAGAAAGAGGATCCTATAGCCGTTTGTTGAAAGTTAATAGAAATCATAAAGTAGATTTTTTTCATGTTTATTTACCATTATTGTTGTTTTGGAAATAAGTAAACCAGTGATCCTTGCTTTTATATTTGTTTTCATCGTTTATTGTACAGTATCTTACGTTGTTGAAAGACTACTCAGGCCCGGCGAAACCTGTCTGAACTTTTTAAAATCATAAGTGTATGTATTAATAACAGGGTGGTAAAGGGTTTTATCGTGAATCGTTATTGGACTCAAAACCTTGCTATCGTGAAGTGTTATTGGTTCAAAATTAAGTCCATAATTCTTTATGAGACAAAAAAATTGTTCGTGATTCGTAATTAAGCCATAAAACTGCAACCGTGATCGGTTATAGTGTCCAAAATAAAGTCGTGATTCGCTAAATCTGGTACCCCCCATTACCACCCTGTAATATGACTACATTTTCTGACAGGAAAATAGTGACAAATTGCGATGGTGGCATTCAACCTATGCACTTGGGATAGCAACACTTGAATTGGGAATTATTAAGCAAAAGAATTGCAACTTATGTTTGAAAACCAATTATTTGAATATATCCTTTACTGTACTGAAATAAATATCAATTTGCTGCTAAACACATGCAATTTTAACCGTATGTTTCGGTTCATTTTTTTGTCAATTCTCTCTGAGAATGCGCCAAATGTGCATTTTAGAGAAGCTAAATATCAAAATTTGCTGGGGGCAGCATGCCCCCGGACCACCCAATTGTATTATCGCCTTCTGCACTCGACCCTAGTTTTGCCGGACCAACAATGGGTAATAGTCAGTATAATATTATGTATCTTAATCACACAAAAAAAATTTTCTTTTTTCACTAGAAAAGGGTACACCTTCCATATTATACAGAGATATATATTTTAAGGACTGCTGACACAAGGTCCGCTCAAGCTGAAAGTGCACCCCCCCCCGCTGAAAAAGCTGCGTACGTGCCTGGCATGTCAAATCATCTCAGTCCATGTTTACATCTCATCTTTTAAATAATCTGGAGTAAATTTATTTTGTGTAAACAAGGCTTCTAGATATGTCAAAATTGTTCTCATATTGGCCGCCTTAGTTATTAGATCATATATGGGAAATTAAAGTGTATGTCTACACTACAGACATGTACACCTACACTTATACTTACATATTGAATACACCATAGCAACTGCATGATCATAATATTTCTTTTCTTTCAGTTGATCATGACAACCCAGCTCCACATGTGCTGCACTACATCAGTATTGGAATTTTGTGCATCTTCTTAATTGAGGTAAAATAATACATATTAATTATATACATATACATGTACATATCTGTATAAGTTTTCACATACATATATATGTACATAATATATATTTAGTATTAACCAAACAGATGGATAGCACTTTTCACATGCTCTGATTGGTTCATAAGACATGGTATATCCTAGGATCACCATCTCAAGATGAAATTTTCAAATGGCGGTTCATTTACCACTGTCACGGAAGAGGAAATTTGTCAAACGAACGAAGAAGCTACTCCTGCAAACACAAAATCCACCTGTTTGGTTAATACTAAAACAACTATCCCCTCAGTGTCGGTGCCTAGTGATTTAGATATTTACCTCGCTGCTACGTGGTTTGGTAAATATCAAACACTAGTCACCTCCACTTCAGGGGATAATTTATATATAGATTGCTTTGCTTTGGTCAAGAACCAACTCCAGATATTAGAAACTATACTTATTTCCAACGTTTTGGCCTAGCAGCCTTCTTTGGGGACACACTGGTTACCAGGGCTGCCTGTGTGATACTCCAGTGCAGGATTCAGCATTGTTTAATGGCCCATTACAAGTCTAATGCCCAGTACCTTTTTTCAGGACATAAAATGTTGCTGTTTTTACAGATGAGGGTCTGAATCAGGTATCAACTGAAGGTTTGAGGTACATGTAGCTGGTGTGTATTCCCCCTGGGAAATCACTGGAAATGTTTCCAAAACTACACATTACGCTGAAATTTTCACTTAATTGGACTATAGCTCTAAGAACCAAACTGTAAATGAGGTAAAACTTTCTTCTGGCAAAAAACCATGAAATCCCGCATTAATGCCGTTTCCCCCATTAAGCCCCCCATGAGATCATTGAGATGGTGTGGACAGCCAGCTGAGATCATAGATGGTGTGGACAACCAGCTGAGATTATAGATGGTGTGGACAACCAGCTGAGATCATAGATGGTGTGGACAACCAGCTGAGATCATAGATGGTGTGGACAACAACCTGAGATCATAGATGGAGTGGACAACAAGATGAGATCATAGATGGTGTGTACAACAATCTGAGATCTTAGATGTAGTGGAGAACGAGCTGAGATCATAGATGGTGTGGAGAACAAGCTGAGACCATATATGGTGTGGAGAACAATCTGAGATCATAGATGGTGTAAACAACAATCTGAGATCATAGATTGTGTTCACAACACGATGAGACCATAGATGGGGTGGACAATAATCTGAGATCATAGATGGGGTGGACAACAATCTGAGATCGTAGATGGAATGGACAACAAGCTGAGACCATAGATGGTGTGGACAACAAGCTGAGATCGTGGATGAGGTGGAGAACAAGATGAGACCGTAGATGGTGTGGACAACAACCTGAGATCATAGATGGTGTGGATATCAAAGTGAGACCATAGATGGTGTGGACAACAATCTGAGATCATAGATGGTGTGGACAACAATCTGAGATCATAGATGGTGTGGACAACATTCTGAGATCACAGATTGTGTTCACAACACGATGAGACCATAGATGGGGTGGACAATAATCTGAGATCATAGATGGTGTGGACAACAGTCTGAGATCATAGATGAAGTGGACAACAAGATGAGACCATAGATGGTGTGGACAACAATCTGAGATTATAGATGGTGTGGATATCAAAGTGAGACCATAGATGGTGTGGACAACAAGATGAGATCATAGATGGTGTGGACAACAACCTGAGATCATGGATGAAGCGGACAACAAGATGAGACCATAGATGGTGTGGACAACAATCTGAGATCATAGATGGTGTGGACAACAAGATGAGATCATAGATGGTGTGGACAACAATCTGAGATCATAGATGGTGTGGACAACAAGATGAGATCATAGATGGTGTGGATATCAAAGTGAGACCATAGATGGTGTGGACAACAATCTGAGATCATATATGATGTGGACAACAAGCTAAGATCATAGATGGTGTGGACAACATTCTGAGATCATAGATGGGGTGGGCAACAAGCTGAGATCATAGATGGTGTGGACAACAAGGTGAGATCATAGATGGTGTGGACAACAAGCTGAGATTATAGATGGTGTGGACAACAAGCTGAGATCTTAGATGGAGTGGACAATAATCTTAGACCGTAGATGGTGTGGACAACATGCTGAGATCAAAGATAGGGTGGATAACAAGCTGAGATCATAGATAAAATGGACAAGAAGCTGAGATCATAGACGGTGTGGACTAGATACTGAGAACATAGATATGTTGAAGATGAAACTGAATCTACAATGTAGATATGGTTTGGTGGAAATCAAGCTGAGAGCATAGATATAATTTGGACAGCAAGCTGAGATCATAGATGGGGTGTTGAACAAGCTGAAATCGCAGATGTATGTGGTTTCGAAAGTACGTTGAGGTCATAAGCTGGGTGGACAACAAGTTGAGATTAGTGAGATGGGGTGGGCATTAAATTGAAGTCATAGATGGGGTGAACAACAAGCTGAGACCGTAGATGGGATGGATAACCAACTGAGATCATAGAGATTGAATGGACATTAATTTGGGATAAGAGGAACAGAGCAGCATCCACCAATGGGCCAGATGAGAAACTTGTCTTGCCGTATAGATCTTCTCTCACAGAAGTTAACGTTCTCCCAGATGCAGCTCAGATTGCGACTTATTCACATGTTCAGTACTAGATTTTTAGGTCTAGAAACAACGATGTGTAGTAGTAGGCTTTCTCTTCCTGTTGGTATCAGATCGTATATATATATATATATATTGATTTATTTGATCCGCTTCCACTGTATAACAAAATAATGTATATAAAAGACATATACTCTGAGACCAGATCACAATCAGGCCTAGGGCCCTTCAAAATAGGTAGTGAAAGCTACAACTAAAAACAAAACACCGGTTTATTAAGATGCAATGGGATCAACATCAAAGAGGAAAGATGTTGCTGTTACGAATAATATACAGTGCTTCTGTCTCTCCATGCAATTTAACTAATGAGTCATACACAAGCAAAAGCAGAACGAATGTAACTGGGCTTAATGTTAACTTGGGTAAATCTAAAGCGATGAGTCTAATATTAACAACCAAAGAAATGGGCAATTAAAATAGAGGGTCAAAACATAGATCTGTTGCGTAAATGTAAATAGCCTTGATAGGGTTGTAGCCAAGCTAATAAATTATATTAACAAGGTGCGGGTGAGACTGAAATGCATTCAGATTCTTGAAGAGGATGAGGAAACCATCCATCTATTCCTTGCAATAATATTTGTTACATTTAGATCGTTACTCGGAAAATGAATGATGCAGATGAAAAGGAAAAGAATTTCGAGGGACAGGTAGCTCTTTGTTGAGATAACCAAAGAAGTTGGAAAAGAACATCGAGAAGATGGAAGAATGGAAGAGTAAGAGCACAGCATAGAGGAAAGTCGAGAAAGAACTTCTGGCATAGCTTCGATCGTGTGCCTAATGGCACGTAAGAGAGGTTTAGTTATTTAATATTGTGTTGATAAGTATTAAAGCATTGACGTAAAACGTTGCTATTATTAAGTGTGGCTTCTCTGTTGTTTGGGCTCAATCGTGATGCATTCTATCGACCATATATGCAACTGTTACGTAATGCCACACAACGGGTGCTGTAGAGGAGAGATCCAGAATATTGAGAAAGGAGGAGAAGGATGGAGGCGAGTTCAAGTACTGAACAAATTAAATACTATGTGGAGGGTCAGGTGATTGGCTACCGGGAATAAAATGGAACTTGGGTTCCCAGAATAGAGAGAAATACCAGGAAACACTTATGCGGTTTTTAAAGATATCTTCCATGCCAGTATTATTATTTTTGTCTTTATTTATTTATTTTTATTACTGTTATTATCATAGTTAGTCAGGACATTTATGTCAAATGGCCTACTATGTTTTTTGCAGATAGTGCTTAAAATTTATGCAATGGGACTGGAGTTCTTCAAGCACAAGCTGGAGGTTTGTATCGATAACTGTTGAATCTGTTCATATAACCTATGAAGAACTCCGTAGGGCTCATATACGCGGAACTTGCACATGTTTGCATCAACTCCTGCAAGTCTGTGGACCGTAGGCCATTTTTATTATCCACCATCATTCGCATTTAACTCTATGGCTCTCTTAACTTAACGGTCTAAAATACACACGAGCAGAATATATATCTAAACTTCAAGACGAACGGCATCATGATTCATTTATTTAGTAAAGAGTACACTGGAAGATCGCAGTAAAAGTTTGAAGATCAACTACTGCTCCCGTTTGACAATGACAATCTTACTAAAATAAAGCTTATAAAACCTCTCGTGAAGTCTTGGTTTATTTAGTTATCGAAAATGTGAGTTAAAGTTGCTTAATACCCTCTGTTGTGGTATCTACGTTACGTACATGTAGACGCTTCTCAATTAGTGATCTTAAAATATGTATTGCATGTATTTAGCTAAAAAACAGTTACTGTGTCATGCATTTGAATCGAGTTGAATTGAATTAAATAGTCCAACAGTTTAAATGCAAACTAAAATTCTTTATTATGAGGTATATCTGATCGCCATAATACACAATCTTTCATTTGAGCTTCTTTCAAAAACTGAGTGAAATACCAAATCCATTTGTTGAAAATAGTGTTGATCAATAGCGTGTAAATACTGGTGGGTATATGTGGTAAGCACAAAGTTTGTCTGACTTCGTTGTTGTTTTTCACCTTTAGCTTGTCACGGTAGTGATCCTTGGTGTTTACCGATCTTTTTTGGAAAACTTTATCTAAAGTAAGCTTGATGTCAAGTAAAATCACAGAATACTCTCTAGTAGTGGCAGAAAAAGAGCAATCTTCACATTTACCCGTCAGATAACTTGGAACCGAGATCAGACCTGTAGTGCGACACATCCATACAGCTTGCCAATAGGGTGCATGATGTACTGGAGAGCTCGGGCTTTCAGTCTAGTAATGGTTTGCATTGTTTGACGTATGAATTGTATTAAAGTTATGAAAATGGTGGATTGGACTTTGGTAAATTTCACAGTTTGTTTCTATTCCTAGATCTGTTTTTTTTGGACGTGTTTGTCAATTCGGACACTAGGAAATACATAGAGCACACTGATTCTGATAACGAACTTGTAAATATTTTATAGAAAAATGAATACACAAGTCAAATAGCAACTTCTGCTGGGGGCTAACCTGATTAGAGGCCGTGTCGAGGGGGAGTCAGCAACTCATCCGCTGGGAGTTCAGAGTAACCTGCGATGGATTAGTATCCTCTCCAGGGGGAGCCACAGACTCTCAGCCGCTTAACACTATGGAAACCGGAAATAAGCGCCGGTCTTATCACTTGGCTCGGAAAGGGTTTAGTTTAGCTGGAAAATGGAGAAAGCGTGTATAAGACTTGACTTATATTACGCAAGCAAGTAGAAATGTCGCAACTCAATGCGATTCTTTTTTACCACATAACCCATTGATACGTATATCAATGTTGTTGCTTGTGTCTTGCAGGTATTCGATGCTCTAGTAGTGATAGTCTCTTTTTCTTTGGATGTTGCATTCAGGTACAATTCACGATTATTACTGCAAATCTTTTGTCTCATGACTTCACTGCTTTTGCCATTATAAGTACAGTTTGAGCTGGAAGTAACGCAGAGGCAGTAAATAAACAATTGAACAAAGCCTGAAATACTCGAAAAACCAGTTTGCTTTGTACTCAGAATTCTTTATTTTTTACAAAGACCCACGTTCGAATAACTGCTTCATGAATCGCACAGAATGCATGAGCAATGGCAGAAAATACGTATAGTAGCCCGACTGCAGATATTTGGAAACAATCATGTCAATGAAAAACGTAGGTGCGCATAGCGTACATAGGGACTGGCTAGTAAGTAACTGCATGCAAATAGCGAGTTTGTGCAGCAGGTTTGCGTAATATTTCCAAATCAGCTTGACTTGTATCACACTGTTTATTACATCAGTGACCTATGGTGATATGTATACAGCTATTTCAAAAACGGTTGTCATAGTCAATAGTCGATACTGGAACCGAAAGGAACTGTGGGGTTGAAGCAGCTCAAGTAATTTATTTACTATTAGCATTGACTTTGCATAATATAGAGTGCAGGTTCACTATAATGCCACGGCCATACAGTAACAACCTTCGCTGGTGCGTTATCACTCATTATGTCTGTACCCACAATTCCTTTCGGTTCCAGTATCGACTTTTGACTGACAACCTTTTTTGAAATAGCTGTATATGACATTCGCGTTCGGAACAGTTCGGACACTACAGATTAACACTGGTGTATTAATTTCCAAAATGCTACAAAATTACTATAAAATGCTGTTTTTCTGCGTCTTTTAGTCTTCTTCAGTAAACTCTGTGACTTCTTTTAGAATGTTAGCACCTAGCATGGCACTGCTTCGCACCGGCTTTCGCCACAGATTTTCCAGAAGTATTTGCTGTCGGCACACAATTACTATCGAATAGCACCCTACAATTGCACCTCGTTCCAGGAAGACATCGAAGGACAATCGATGTTGAAACTATATCGATTTTTTCAATTAATGAATCTAAAATCTCAGATTATAGAGGGTCTAATAAAGTTTTTGTTGTTTTTCAGTAATGAATCGGGCGCCATGGATGCCATTAGTATGTTAATACTGCTGCGGCTGTGGAGGGTCACCAGAATAGTCAACGGTACGTCGCACCACAAACACAGACTATCTGATAAAAAACACAGTTTTTTGACTCGCTAGAACCTCCATTCGATCCTTAGATCACAGCAATCTTCTGACAATGTAGAATGGTCCCGCATCGTGATGATACATGACGATGACTATTGATGACGATCGATGGCGATGACGAGATGATGATGACGATGATACAATGATACAACTGTACGAAAACCGCTGTTGTAATGTTTTGTCAAAAACTGCAGTTCTAAGCTCATAAGACTAGAAGTGTATAACTGCAGTTCCGTACTGGCACACTTTCTCAGCCAATCAAATTAGTATATCCACTGAAATATGGATTTAGTTGTGTCACAGAAATTTCTGATCGATCCATACCGACAGCAACAGTATATTACAACATCGAACAAATTAATCAATAGCTGGAAAATTTTGTAATGACTTTGTCATTTAGCGGACAAATGATCCTTTTGCAATATTCAGTGTAGTGTTAAGATCCAAACCAGCTGGAAATTATATTTCCAAAAACCGTTCATCTGTGCTTTCTTTTCTTAATAAACTTTTTGGGTGGTACTTCCATGCAGTTGTTAGCCGCTGAGCACCAGGCTTAGTTAGTTTTGCTAATCATGCATTATTAACAAATCGCTAAAAGATTCGCATCTGTATCCTATAGAATCGAATGGAATGGAATGGAATGGAATAGAATACTTTGTCTATACACGTGTCATTGAGGAGCTTAAAAGAGAAACACGTTAAAACATGAACGTGTAGTAAATACAAGAGAAAAAATGCATAAAATAGTGAAAACAAGTTAGTTTATAAGATTTCGTCCTACATCCACCCCCCATTCTAATTCACTTTCTCCGTTTTCCTCACCCCTCACCCCTCACCCCACGCACACAAACACACAACTAATCTTAATGCACGCTATAATTATAAAAGAATAATTAGTATGTTGCGATTGTCTTTTCTACATTGTTTTTGTACAGGCATTGTGATGTCAGTAAAAATTCAAGCAGAAAAGAAGATAAGTGCTCTGGAAAAGGAGAACAAGCAACTGAAGGAAGACTTGGTGAACGTTAGGGAGAGATGCTCAGAACTGGAGGTATAAGTGACAAGGCTGTTATTTTATTTCCGAAAGGAAAACCCCGCAGTAGTTTCCGATATAAAAGATGATATGGAGCCACTTCAGTTTTTGGCATACCTGGTTTCACTCTGTAGCTTCATAAGATATTGAACGGAAATCTGACTTTGCACACTTGCCATGCTATGAGCGTGGAGAACATGCCCGTGATACTGAACAGTTGTATAGCAGTTTTTAAGAGCTTAGCGAGTGAACAAAAATAGCTGGTTTGCATGTATTATTAGATACAGTGCCGTATAATGACTTTATTGTGAACATATTGACTTGACTTTATTGTGAACATATTTGCACAAATAATGAACATACATTATTTTATCTAATGAACTACATTAATAAATGTTTCACAAAACGAAAAACTCTATCTCAAAATAGTTATGTAGATTAGAATTAGTTTATTAATTTATTAGTTCATTAGTTTATTATCTTTCTTTTATTTTAAGCATTAGTGAACAAATGCACACTACCTGCAAATATAAGTATAAACTCATTCTAGGTATCAAAATACTTCCACACCTACTATGTACACAGACAGCTACTTCAAAACAAAAAAGTAAACACAACTGAGAGATATGAGAATGTTATCATATATTATTGATAGAGAAGATATAGATAGATAGTGGTAATAAATTGACTATACGGACTAATGAAAAGGTTTCGTTAACCGTTCTGTCTTGCCGATACATTGCAGATTAAAATCTTGGGTTAGTAAGTCATGTAGCATGTGCGAAGAATCAGATTAAACTGTATCATTTGAACAACTCTGTAACACACAATAACACAAGTATTTATGATGGTGACCCAAGTAAATGTCAACTATATCGGGCAGTTTCGAAAAGTCAAAGTTTTTTATATACCCTGTTAGACGAAAGGTTTTGGGGAACTGTCAGTACTAAACAAAGCGCTATTGTTCTTTTAGTGTATTCATTCCAAAAAAACTGATTGCAGATTTTCACTTAGGATGCAATTGTATTATGCAAAATGTTTCCTTTTTGCAACATCACGGTTCAGGGGAAGTTTCTGAGTGGTTAAAAGTCAGCATAAATCACTTTATCCGGCATTTGTTCAAGTGGAACAACAAGAAAACTTCTTTGAAACTTCGCATTAAGATAGCCCAAATAAACGAATAAATGCAGTTTTAAGGTCTTGAAAGAGTTTCTGTTCCTCTAAATGCTTTTTCGTTTCTGAAATTTATGTACCGGATAAATTTTTTATCTGCTGAAAATAGTCCAGAATCGGCTTTGCGGCCGAACGTGAACGCGCGCTCACTTTGTTGGCGTGTATCGTGGAATAGAGAAGACTATTCTAAAGTATTTTTGCTAAGGAAAGTTGCAATGTCACTATATTATCGAGGAGCGCTGCTGCAAGATGAGTTATTTGTTCGTGGCATTCCTTCGATTCGCTTCAAAATGGTTGCAACCGTTGGGACTCGCCGATATCAGAGCACAATAAAGACAAAGTCAACTCACAGTGCCATAACCGTAGATAGTTCCCGAAGACCTTTCATTTGACAGGGTATAAGGAACTTTGATTTTTCAAAACATTATGCATGGTTTAGTTGATATTTACTGACCGTCGCCCTTACGTGCTGTTGGGACAAACAGCAACTGAGATTCCATAGTGTTCATGAAGAATTTAACTCTAAACACTGACAAAGCAAAGCCGGATCAATACCTTCGCGCATGAGTTGAAGAGTCTAGATTTTTTTGTTCATTCAACAGACACAGAGTTATGCCGGTTTTTGTGAGCTAGTGAAGTAAACAGACAGGTTGATGGAGATTCACGGATCACTTGGGTCTTTTCTCTTATTTATTGACCGTTAAAGAAATTATTTCCCATGACATTTCAGTCACTCTTAGTTAAAAATTATAATATTTGTGAAAAACCTCTTCTTCGTTTTTAGAGAAAACTACAGTCGGTGGAACAGAAGTCTACTTGAGCTGTTTTTCAGAAAGTACTGTAATGGTAAAGCAAAAAGGTGGGTACTTGCATGAATTTCTTCAATTGGATTGGATTGGATTTAATGTAGTTTAGTTTACCCTGGGTACCAGAGGCAACTCGCTTGCTAAATCCGGCCGGCCAAAGGCGAAACGAGTGTGAGGTCCGAAGTGAGCGAAGCGAGTTGCCTCTGGTACCCAGGGTAAGTTTAGTTTAGTTTAGTTTATAATGTAAAATTTAAATAGAAATATCACCTAAAACTCTTAGTTGTCTGTAAAATGTTTGCTATTTCATTTCAGAAAAGTAAGCATTTAAGAGTCCGTAGTTGTTTCAGAAACTGACAAATCCAACATCATGAAAAATCTTCACCCTCTGTTTTCTTGCTTTCTTCTCTATCAGTAAAGTTAGAATTCATTCCTTAATAGGACTGATCTATACCCAAAATTTTTGACTGATTAATTATTTCAGCGGAATAGGCTACAATTTGTGCATATGGTCTGTTCGTTTGTACCGTGGTGTGGTCTGATGGTGAATTACGCGCGTCCAGGGATGTTATCTGTCTTTTTTTAGGTGGTTGGGTGGGGGAATACATGGCCACTAAGCTCTCTACTATGTAATTGTGGACCTAAGTTCTCTACTGTGAAGTGCTGGACCCTAAGGTGTATATTGTGTGATGAAAAACCCTAAGCTTTGTAATGTGTAGTGCTGAACCCTAAGCTCTGTATTATGCAGTGAAAGACTCGAAGCTCTCTACATAACAGGGTTAACAAAGCAGTTGTTTCTAGCACACATGACAAACTATGATTGTTTTCCCTTGTTAGGAATGATACCCTACTGAACACCAGCATCAACAGCGAGTTGTGGACCTTCGCTTGACTAACGAGAACGTCAGGTTGCCTGAGTCTCGATAAACTGATGCAGCATGATGGCTGTTTTATGGGCTTCTTTGCGAGATGGACCGAGAAACTTTAATTTTTATAAATTTTAAGCAGTACGTGGCCCACGATTTTAGCTAGTAGTAGTAATGGCTCTGAGTTTGTGCTGCCTTTACAATTCGGTGAAGATATTGACAAAATGTATCCGAAATTGAAACCGGTGCCTCAGTAACCGAAAAAGTTGATATGAAAGTCAAAATTATAATGGTCAGGAAAATTTTACATGAAAGAACTAATACTGAAATATAAATGAAATATTCGAAATATGCGAAAAGATCGTTAACAAGTAAATCTTCCTTAACATGCCAACAGTCTTGGCACTAATTCTAGTTACAAACGTATATAAGTGGCCGTCGGAAATTGAATTGATCACACTTTACGTTATACATTTCGTGTTGAACTGTACCAACCGTTTTATATACATATACGTATTGACCTGCAGTGCAGCTGTGAACGCTTGGTTTACAACTGATTTAAAGTAATGCTAAGAATTATTTTTTAAGGAAGCTTTTAATCAGTCATATATCAGAATTTTAATAGTTTTAGGTTGTCTTATGTATTTTTAGAAATTAGAATTTATGTAGTACATCTATTAGAAATGATTGTAATTTTGCTACTGATGAGTGCGCATTTGAGCATATTTGTCTGATAAGTGCGCAATATACAAATAAATAATTATCAAATACTAAATGTTATTATTTTCATTATTATTAATTATTGTTATAACATTGTTTTCAGAAAGTTTGTCTTTAATATGTACTTGTTAATACCGACAGTATTGTGGTAAATTGCTTTAGGCGTGTTCACCACTAGAGACGCAAGAGCAAAAAAGCTGTGAATGTAACTTGATGCAGACGCAAGAAAAAGGAAAATTTCCTTTTTAAGCCTGCTTCACACCAGCGACGCAATCGCAATCGCAAGAGTAAAGAAAACAAGTGGTAGCAAGCACTGACGCAAGAAAAAGGAAAATTTCCTTTTTCTTGCGTCAGTGTC
>JAOEJI011042902.1:0-13069 GCA_025448255.1 Umimayanthus chanpuru
TAATTCCCCCCCCCCCCCTCCCCCGCCCCCTCGTCCCCAGCCTTTCCCCGAGTCGGAGAGCCGTGGTTTCAAATGATTGACATGTAATACCACGTTTGTTCAAAAAAACATTTCAACATTTCCTCGCAATTTGAGTATTTTTACTGGAACAATGAATGTACAAAAATGGTGTAAACATGTTTTTTAAATTAAATAAAAATAGCCTGGATCTGGAGAAGAGAGACACGTGCACGGGATTTATGCGCAGAAATGATGCGCAGCAACAGTGGGTGAGAACTGACAATTTTTTAAATTTAAAATACAATACGGGATACAATCAGAACCCGGTTGTTCAAAAACCAGGGCTGGGCTTAACTTTGAGTGAAACTCCTTTATCAAGACAGTATCAAGAAAAATATAATCCGGTGTTTATAGAGCATTTCCCAAACACTCCAAGGAAGTGGGTTAAAAGGTTAGTGTTTTAAAATCCACTTTCGAACAACCGGGAGGCGTCTGACCAATACCAAGTGAGCCCAGATGTGTTAATTATCCACGTGACCTCTTTCTTGTCAATCATCCACTTGACGCATCCGGGCACTTGTGTTCCATGCGATGCGAAGAAACTGCACGTACGCTGTAAAGTGGTGTTTCAAATCACTATGCTGGTTTTCGCGTTCTTTTGTATTTTAATACAAGGTACGTGAAGGACAATGTCCTATCGTTCTTTATATTTGTTACTGTTCGAATCTAGAGTTTGCCGGGACGCTTTGTTGCGAAATGCTCATATAACATTTTGGCAGCGTTCATTCGTCCTCTCGGCCATTAACAGGTAGCTTTCGCCATTTGAAATAGTGTCTTGCTGTTCGCTTCTTGATTTACGTAATTTAGAGCTTTACAGTGGTTATATATATTCAGTTTGGCAGATTTGTTTGCAGTTTTTAATGCTGAGATAGTTTCATTGAGAAGTTTTCTAGTGATGTTTTGACATGACAATATGATTATGAATGCGCGACTCTCCTCGTCTCGGAGTCCTGCGTTTTGTCATTTCTGTTGTTTACTCGCACTCGTTATCCAATCTCTCGCAAAGCTTAGTTATTGCCGACTCCATTTATCATTTAACTTTGAGTAATTTTCAACATTCCAAACAACACTTAACTTTTGTTTTCATATACTGTAAAAGTTGATATACTGGCATCTGCCATAGATCTGTTGTTTGCTTTTAATAGTGCGAGCTATCGTTAATTGCGACCGAAATTAATTCTACTTCTAGTAGCAAGTTTTCAAGTTCTTCGATTATTTGACAGTAGTTCTCGTGCGCGATTATATGAAATTTGCTGTAATTCAAATGATCTGTAAATTGTTTTTACTGCCTCGAATTTATAATAACATGCAAGGAGCGTGGTTATTCAAGTAAATATCATACTTGCATAGGGGACAAAATGTCTTCTGTATTAGAACTTCACATGAGCAATAAGAGAACTGACATAGCAACAAGTTTAGCGTACTGGCTCATAGAGACACAAAAATGAGTCGTTGTTAAAACATCTTCAAGTAATAAATATAAACAGTACAAAGACCAACACAAATTGGGCAAAGACTTGTAAAGAATTGGCATCTTCCACATGTAAAACATTTATACTCCAAACAACTGTAGAATACCCTGCCACTCTAAAATCTACTGCGAACATGGTTTCTGCGGAATGAGGAATGCACAGTAGTACTAAACTCAAGTGATGGGGTATTCTGCAGGTAAGTCAACATCGAAAGCAATGAAGTACTTGCCTCTAGTACTAGTGTTGGCAACAGAGAAAGTTTATATATTTAATATTGTTCTGTCGAGTAGTTGATGCACTCTCTGTTGACATACCAAAACCAATTGAAGTTGTGAATGTTACCACCGACCATGCCATGAATTTGGCTTAGATATGTACGACCCCCATCCTCTGAGACTCATGGGGGGATGTTGGGCCCTATACAGTTCAGGGTGAGGGGAATGCCGAGCAAAGCTAGGTAAAGAGGAGTGAGGCAGAAAGCTGATCCATGATGGAGAGCCCCTGGTATCATAGTCTTACATTTAGAAACCAGTTCTGGAGACATTTAATTGGATTACATACCTGATTAATGCGGCATCAGGCATCGATTCAAGAATTTTCTTCTTGTTCTTTTTGACATAATTAACAGTTTATGAACTGGTTCACTCAATTTCCCTCAAATGATCATATATTGTGGAATCGTGGTTATAAACCCTGGGCTTGTACAGTTTCATAAGGGTTTTTTGGTGGGACTATAATTGGGGGGGGGGGAGGGGGGGTTATAAATATGCAGGGTAAAAAAATCTGAAATTTGTTCTATTAAAATGAAATTTTTATTGATGTCTACTTTCAATTGAACAGGAATAACACAAGGTGGGCTGATAACTTGGAGGGCTTATTTCCGACAGGAAATTTCTATTAGCATAAAGTGGGCTTATAATCAGGGAGTTTATAACCAGGATTCTACAGTGTTCATGCTACAAGCAAAACCTGGACAGCCAGCTGGAAGGGTTTTTTTCTTTCTATAAAAAGTGGACCACCAATTCCAAGAAATGAGAGAAAAAGTTGATGTGGCCTAATGTCTCTGTTTACTGTATTAGGTATTTCAAACTGGTCTGTGCAGTACACAGGGTACAAAAATGCACAGATGGGCATTCAAAAGAGAATAATAATTATTAGTGTTAACTGTGGTTTTCAAGGAATATTAAAATGAGAAAAAAATGCAGATTTTGATTATTTTCTTGTGCCTTTTGATTTTCTTTTTTAACGTTACAATTTTGACCTTTAAAGCAATTTTTTAATATATAAAATATGAATTTTGAATTTTGAAAAGGCAAATTTTAGTTTTAAAAATAATAGTATTTGATTTCTAAATTAGAAATTTTGATTTCAAAAATATAAGTTTTGATTTCAAAAATATCAGTTTTGATTTCAAAAATATCAGTTTTGATTGAAATCAAAAATAGAAGTTTTGATCATAAAAAGTTTGATTTCCTGTGTGCCTGTCCAGAAAGCAGATGATTTATACATTTTGCCAGAGGTTGAGGTTGAGTCTGGTTTACTCAACACTCACCCAAATCTTTCAAAATGCTGGCGCTGGTGCAAATTCGGCAGTACATCACATATAGCATGTTTGGGGCTGAGAGGGTTAAGAAAATAAGGTAAACCTCTCTTTTGAGGATGGCAGATATAATTCTGCACAAAGTTTATAACAAAAGTATATTGTTTTATTTGAGATACTGGCATCAGCAAGGGATTCAAGGAGCAGTTTGTCGTAGATTGAAAGTCTTTAAATCTGAAATTGAAAAACTTTCAACCTACTTTTAAGTTATTGATATAAACAAAAAAGTTTAGTTGCCAAGCCTCGGAATGTACTCTGAAAATTCTACTAAAATTACATTCATTTGGTGTTTTTTTCCATTTTAGGTTGTTGGGCAACTCCTTATCAGTGCCACTATTATAATTGTAACAATGGTGTCTGCGAATCAAAAATTATTAGCTGCAAAAATGAAGTTACTCAGTGCTATTCTCTTTGGTATAACAAAACGGGCACAGTTCAACTTGTCCAACAAGGCTGCTTTCTAAATGGTGATACTTGTTCAGAAGGGCCAGAATGTATTGGTCGATCTCATTTCCGTGGTGCACTCTTCTGCTGTTGTCAGGTTAACTTCTGTAATGAGAACTTTACAAGTGTGGAGATACCATCGGTATCCACTTATACAACCAAACCACCAGCAACAACAGGTAAGTTAGGGCAAAATGTCTCAACAATAACTTGCAACAACTTTATTTCCATTATTTCTGTATATACATAATTATAGACATAATATTTAGCTAACAATACATTTACAATACTAATTACAGTAAGTAATTTGCAATATTACATGTTTGATTCAGAAGACTGGTAAACTTTTCTACTTTCTATCAGTCTCTTGGTTTTTTTAAGTTTTGATACAAAAGTGAGAAACAATGTTTAAGGGTTCAAGTGAAGTAGAGGAGTAAGGACTATAAAGTTACAGATTGTTTTTAAAACAGTAAAAATAGTTTTAATTGTTTTGAAAAGTTGAATACATTGAGATCTTTCGAGTTTGCAGGGATATTGTCCCAAAGTACATGTTTGTGTTCAGTTCTAGAAACAAACATTGAAATCTTTGGCAGCGATTGTCATATATGGCACATTTCTCAGTTTTCATAAAAGTTCCTTTGATACTCTACAGTACAAGTACATTGAAAGTCATAATTTTGCTAACGTTATTCATCCATTTGTTTCCTTCAGCAGTGGTGATCAATACCACAAGAATCAAAATAGAGCCAACAAAAACACACAGACCTCTCAATACCCTTCTGTATTCCATTGTGCCAGTGTGTGGGTTTGCTGTTATTCTGGTGTTTGCATTCTTCGTGTACTATCGCCACAAGACGCCTTCTTTAGGTAGAGGTGCCATTACAGTAGATGAAGAGTTGCATATGTGTGTTCTGCCATCTCCTGACTTGGGTGGACATTTACCTAATGTTCAGTTTATTGAGATTCTGTCACGAGGACAATATTGCACAGTCTGGAAGGCAAACTACCTAAAGGAAACAGTTGCTGTCAAAGTTATTTCAGTTCATGAAAAAGCATCTTGGCTAGCTGAAAGGGATTTTTACACTAATTGCAATCTGAACCACGACAACATCTTAAAGTTTATCACAGCAGAGACCCAAATTGAATGCCAGCTTGAGTATTGGCTGATAACAGAGTACCACGAAAAGGGGTCATTGGCAGATTATCTTAAGCAGAATGTAATTTCCTGGAGTGACTTCTGCAAAGTAACTACAAGTGTAGCGAGTGGACTTGCATACCTTCACTCAGAAATGTATGGGGACAAACCATGTATTGCTCATCGGGATGTAAAGAGCAAAAATATCTTGGTCAAGAAGGATTTAACCTGCTGTATTGCAGACTTTGGTCTTGCTGCAAAGTTTGAGGCTGGAAACACACCCGGAGACATGCATGGGCAGGTATGTTGACTTGTGGTGCAGTGCTCCAGCTGGGCCAAAACAAGAGGGTAATGCACTCAGTCGTTTTTCTCAGCGTCCTGTCATTTTTTCATCACAAACATGTAACACCCCCTGTAGCTACAGCCCTACTTATGGGTAAAATAGAAAGTATCTTTATTTCTCAGGGTTCGATCTTAACGGTGGTTTGCTGGCCTCAAGCCACTAAAATTCTTCCACGGACCACTGAAATATTTCCTGTTCTGGCCAGAGTGGACAGTAATTCTAGCTTCAGTGAATAACAAAAGTACTTCAAATAACTGGTTCAACTTTGTAAAACTTGAGTTGGCATTCCTTTCTTCCTGCTGGGTTTTTCTATGTACAGTATTTACCCATGTATAATGCGCACCCCAATTTTGAAGTCTGTTTCCAGGGGGGAAAAAACGTTTCAGCATCATTCTTGACTTTAAATAATTTTCTGGAAAAAATACAGCAGCAATCTCAAATCCAGTTCCACCAGCATGAAATCCAATTATAAGAGCTGATGCAAAATTATGTTTTCTTTGTTTTCTTCTGCTGTTTTACTGCTGCACGATCGAACACGATCCATTTGCACAATGCCTGTAACATTTTATGAACAAGGAGACCTGGAACAAACTAGACTTGCTGGACATGTGACAAAATTGAAGATGGCGGAGAATATTTGCACGATCTTTCCTCATGTTTTCTCTCTAAAATCTCTCCGTATTTGTGCAAAAAAACAAAAGATAAATGAGTGGATCGAACTTTTACAAAACCCAAAGGAATTTCTTTATGGAAATTGTTGAATTTTGTCATCGAAATATTCAAGGAAACACAATTGACAACAGATTTTAAATGGTGATTGTAAACATGAGACTCGAATTGATTGACTGATAAGTGATGTCATTGATGGACGTGGACTGAAGTGATGTATAATGCTGGACAAACTTTTTGTCTTCGATTTATTTCTCCTTCATAAAATTGGGAGTTGTTAGACTTCGTAATTTTTTGTTGTTATGCAAATTACCTTGTATGAAAACAAAAAGTTCCGTGTACAATGCACATCTCGATTTTAGAGGCAAAATTTTAGAGAAAAAAAGTGCGCATATATGGATCTTGTTTTTGGGGGGAATATTTCTGAATTCACATTTGAAAGGTCATTCTACATGTATGTCAGTGATGTTATTTTTTAAATTGAGTAAAACTGTTCCAGGCATTTAAAAAAAAATAACGAAGGTGTGCGGCGGCGGCTTGTCATGTGTCTGTGTTGGGCGTGCGAGCAATGATTTGCTGTTTGCTGTCAGCGATTGTCGATTCAGTTCCATAAACTGCATGTGAGTTAGCTCAGGAATTTTGCGTAATTAGATTTTTTATGCTGGGAAAAGAGTTAGATCTCTGGACATAGTACAGTCACATAGTTGCAGTTTCTTGCCAGCAATCAGCCAAGGGAATGAAAAGACAAATGAACCGAATCATAAACTGGACAGGAACGTATCCTTGACTAAGCAATGATATGATCCTGAAAATAACATCATGTCTCATGGTCTGCAAACTGTGCAGAAAGCACAACACAACGAGGGACAATGGACAAAATGTTTTTAAATCAGGTAATTAATCTGTTAAGTTATAGCTTCAAATGTCCGTGGCCAGTGAAATTATCTGCAGACCACCAAACTTTCTGCTAGTACTGGTTCGGTTGGCCAGTGGGGAAAAAAGTTAAGATCGACCCCTGTTTCCTAAAGAGTACCTAAAGTATTGCCATCTTTGACTTTGTTATTGTGCCGCAAAAGTTTAAATCAAGAATGGTTTTTGGTATTGCAGGAAAAGGATTGTCAAAATTAGCCTTAAAAAATTCTAAAGGTTATAAAAAAAGTCAAGCGCAAAAAGTATGAACCCTGTTACAACCTCTGTTGTATCTTATTTCTTACTTTCAGGTTGGAACTAAACGCTACATGGCACCAGAAGTGCTTGAGGGTGCAATCACCTTCACAAGAGATGCATTTTTGCGCATTGATATGTATGCATTAGCTCTTGTTATGTGGGAAATACTGTCTCGTTGCACAGCTGCCAATGGTAAGTTTCAGCTTAGGGAAAAAATCATTGAAAATGTAGCAAGTGGCGTTGCTGATTACGATTTCTCATTGGTATAAAGATATTTGCGTGTTATCGATGTCAGCAAGTCTCAAGTTGTAGATAAAAGTTGAGGTTTCAGATCAAACTTGGTTCTTTGATAAACCGTGTCTTTGTTTCATGCATTTTTCTGGTTGTTGGTCAGATTTTACAGTTTATAAAAAAAATATCTGCATATGGTGATAACTGGTCAACAGTATCGTAAAGTTGATATCAAGAAATGTTTACAGCTTAGCTTTTCCCTAATGACATACTCCTGGTAAAAGGTTAATAAAAGAAAATTTTCCAGATTTGGAAGTGTTTCATTCCTCAACAGAAAACTGGTGTCACTAAAGAAGCCTGTTACAAAACTGCCTTTCTATGTATATCTATATAGGTCCAGTCGGTGACTACCGGTTGCCATTCGAAGATGAGGTTGGGCTTCACCCATCTCAAGAAGACATGCAGCAAACTGTCTCACAAAAAAAGATCCGCCCAAGAATAAGAGATGACTGGCGATTGCATTCGGTAAGTGCTTGTTTTTCCCAGATACTTTTTTATTAAAGTACCCAACTGTCCCCTTAGTGTCAGCCATGTTTATCAAAATCTACTCAGTGACTAGTTGTGAGAATAAAGGAATCGATTATCTAATCCAAACTATCAGACAGAGTGCAAAAACTCCGCTTAAATCTGTTTGGAGGAAATGTATGGAGACAAGTGAAGACCCTACTGCAACAACTCTGTAAGTGACTGTAATTATTCCTACTATCTCTTTATAACTGTTGGGAGAATTTGACTTTTCAGGCTTCAAAATAACTTTTTCCAAACTTGCTAAAATTTGCCAGCTATTTTCAAAAACCAAGATATCTACTGATTATTTTGTAGAGGTTGACTGAAAATATTGAACAAAAACAGCCTGTAATGGTCACGATATTGCGGGCTGTTCCCTACAGCTGGCCCCTATTTTAACACAGACTGCTTTTCATACAAAGTCACTTAATAAGTTTTTTTGAATTAGACGCTTCAAGTAAAGATAACTTAGCAACACATATAGTTTGGCTCCTTTTGTAATGAAAGAGTCGATAGCTTAGTTCCTATTAAAATTCAGGATTTTAAGTGTCAGTGGGGCCTTTCATTGTAATGCCCTAAAAATATGGAACTTTTTTTTTGACAGACCAAGTCATTGCATGTGTGTAAAACTACTATCAAACAATAACTTTTTATATTATTAGCATTTAGTAATAGCTTAGATTGACAAGGCAGCCTTGATGGTTACCTGTAGTTTTCATTCAAGATAATGGTTACAGTTGACTGTGGTAGGTCAAACCATTAAAGCTTGATGAATTAAACTTCTTCCTGTAAACTCAAACCAAATTCAGTTTCTGTTCAAATGCTTTACTCCAGACAGCTCACACTGTTTTTGTTTCCTTTAAAAGTTTGAGTTAAATGAGTCAACCCCAGCTGTTTTATAATAGATAATAATTTGAAAAGTTGTTTCAATTATTAATATGGCATGCATTACAAATGTTACATGTATGTCAATATTAACAATATTAATAATACTAATATTAATAACTATTATTTTAAACAGTACTAACCCTTTCTAAACTGTTGCTATAGTTTTGTTTGTAAACAGGTTAGGAGAATTTTGTTTTTCGCCTTTGATAAATTTCTGTGTATGATCATTTGTTTTATTAAATTAGAAAACAAATTATTGTGTGTGAATAATTTAAGGATAATTTACATTACTTATAAACTGGCCAAAAGGGCTGATATGATATTGATATTAATGAATTTGCCCATATAGGGTATGGCCCTGGTGTGTCAGACCGTGGAAGAGTGTTGGGACCAGGATGCGGAGGCACGGCTCACTGCCGAGTGTGTGTATGAACGGCTCTCACAGTTTTTTGGTTACTCTTATAATTCTGCACCGGAACACTGCTCTGTTGTTACTCCACTCATCAACAACACTGGACGGCCTTGCTTGGAGTCAAGCGTGTAATGCAGCTCAAATTGAATGTACTTACACTCAGCACAATGCACCTCTCTGCTTGTGACACTGTACAATAATCCATGACGAAGATTTCAAAGATAAGGTGGCTGAGTACAGTTTTAATTTTCTGAGTAGCTATCATTCATAGGAATGTGTCATAACGGATATGGCCATGAAACCCCAACCTGGCAAGAGGAAAATGCAATAGTATAGCTTTTTATTGTGTGGGTTTTTGTGAAAATTTGATTGTTTCCATGGCAATGTAGAAGTTAAAAATCAACTTTAAAATATCACAAAAAATTTAGTGGTTAAAAAATGATGAATTTTTGTATTATTTCATTCGAGGTCGTTTTTCAGTCACCAAATTTGACAAAGATCAGCAAACTTATTCAGTACGTAGTGAAATCAATTTTGTAAATAGAGAAAAGCTATCTGTCATAATTGTATGGAATTCATGTCATGAAAACCAATGGTCTCATTTTCATTTGTGCAATTCTAAATAGAAATCTAATTAATGACAGAGCCATTTTTCACAAGGTGGAAAAAGTGGTATTTTTTTGGTCATATTTTGTCTGTTGTATTGCCATGGAAGTTGATCAAATCACAAAAGCATACTGTATGCAGCTATTGCATCTCCAGGCAATGTATTTTATTTGCTTCAAATTTGGGCACATCAGCTGTTGGCAGTACTGAGACATGATGTCCTGTTGTCAAACAGATACCCAACGTTCAACTGAGAAAAAATTGGATTGAGGTGCACGAGTGTTTTTGTTATGAAAGTATTTGACAGGAGGAGATATTGATTGACCTGATCTCTTGTGACATGGTTGGTGCATTCTGATGCTTCACAACATTAAAAATGTTGATACTATCAGAAAATGAAATCTGTTAACAGTGAGAGTCAAAGATATGAACAGACTCATGTGTCATGATCTGAAATGTATCTAATAGATTGTGGCAGACCGACGGTATTTAGATAAGAAGTGTCATACTCGAACCAATATCTGGAGAACCTGATCATGGGATGGTCTCTGTATAAATTGTCTTTATAGCCATATGTTTGGAAATGTTCAAGTCATTGGATATCAAAGTCAACAGTGTACTGACACTGCCTTGATGGGCATTGAAACTGTCGTAAAATTAACACTTCATTTTTTGTTTCATTTTTATCAAGGTTAAATGTACTGTTTTGTTCTCTTGCTTGACCCTTGTCTTACATGTGGCTATTTCACAATGGGGAATGATAGCAACAAAGAATGGGGTCTTGAGATTAATGTCCGAACTTACTATTCTGATTGAATTTGTTGACATCTTAGCTATTTTTATCCATTTTAAACAAGTTTTATGTATATATATATAAGGTTATATTTAAGGATAATTATGGTTACTAAATGAGAATAGTAATATCCAAGTCATTTGATGATATATAAATTGCTCAAACCCAGGGAGTGAACTTTAATATGACAATGATACTAAGTACGCAGAGATCAATTGTTGAGTATTTTAATATCTGTAGTAGGTGGCATCTACCATTTGGCATATAGTAAGAACAGTTAAAATATAATAATTTACCTGTTCTATTTATCTCTTGCACTATTTAAATGTTGTGTGCCAACAACGGACCCAACAGAAAATGGCTGGACTCTTGTTATCTGGCAAAAAATTGCTGTTATTTTGTCTACCAAATTATTTACGGACACGATTCTGATCTCAGTTAACTTCAAAAGTCCTTATCTACTCTTTAAGCGTTGGACACTTGATCATGACAAGTAAAGTGCTTTTCTTCTCTATCTATACTAGTACCAAGTTTGAATGGAAATATCCTCGGAGGGGTTTTTGTGTCAAGCGATAATTACGACTTGTCATTGGTTGTCAAAGGCCTTTTACTTAAAAATTCTTAAAATAACGTATAACTATGTTTCGAGAATCATTTGCGTTTGGCAGAACCGCCTGGAAAGAGGCAAAAACCCTTTTGGGGGGGGAGGGGGATGGGGAGAATGGCCCCTTCCCCCTACATTTTTAAGCTTATATTCGGAAGTTTCTGGTATATTTCTGCCAGTGCAAGTTTTCGTTAATAGTGTGTGTTGCTCTATCTCGGTGTTGAAACTTAAAAGAAAAACGGTAATCTTTACAACTGTAATTAACTGGTAATCACGTGATTCTTCACAGGTTAATTGCAATAAGTACGCACTTGTGAATTGCTCCAAGAACACAAACTGCACTTGTTTTCAGGTGCGTGCAATTTTGTTGTGACAGTTTCACTTACAAGTGACTCCATTCCACATGCCAGTCAAACTGTTTGATTACATTCACCTACCTCGGGAAAGTTTGACTTGTAAAAAACGCAATACCAAGACCTCTAAGCATGATGGGAACCTTAATTTTTCTAATTGCTAAGTTGACATTGGCCTAATTTATCAAACTTATTTTCATCTGTGCTTTGTTGGTCTTGTGTGTAGGTCAGCGGATGTTACGTGACGTAAAATAGACAGTTCCCACAATTCCTTGCGTGATCGGTGTTGCTCTGTTTTAATGTCAACGTTTCTTGAAATGGGTGTAGACAAATTACACATAACGCCGAGGGAAAGCTTAATAGAGTATGTCTTTTAAAATAGATCCCTTGCGAAATCTGAATCGAGCACCCTATTGGGAGTGAAAACGTCTACCCAGAATGGCTGTAAATAGAATAAATTATATTGTACAATGTATCCTTCGCTCGTAAGACATTAACAGATTATAAAGATCATGCGTGCTCATTGGCCCAGTGTGATGCGTACTGACTGAATTTTCTTTGATCTTTAACTCGTATTGGGGGAGAAGGGGGCTGGGTGGTGTCTGTGCGAAGATTTCGTGGCAATCTTGGGCTCGAACATTGCAAGTTCATAATAACCCGTGTTAATATTTTACATGTACTCTTCCCAATAAATCGGAGTTCGCACGCCACCGGGAAAACCTGGATTTACTTGATTTGGGGGATTTTTCTTTCGAGGCCTGGAGTTCCTTGATGGGGTTCATGGGAATCTGGAAAAATCCTTGGACGTAGAGTCTGCGGTCAACCTTAGTCGTATGAAAGTTTCTACAGATTGGTTGGGTTTTTTGGACATCTCTTTTGTTCTATTAAAGCAGATATTTATTCAGAGTTTTTGATAAGGTGTGTTTGTTCCAAGTTGTTGTGGACGACTGAGGTTGTGTTCAATTTGTTGTCAAGGAACATTGTGTCTAATGAAGGAATATGTATAGTTGCTGTAAGAAAGTGGGTATTTGTGTGTTTGAGAGAGAGATAAAACGCAATTTTTCCCACATACCGAGACAGCTCCACGGACCAGGAAAAGTCCTGGAATTTTGCCCTGCTCAAGGGGGAGAACCTTGTAAGTTGATTGCTCTGTCCATACGCACCACCGAACAAAGTGTACGAAGTTAGCGCAGTTGGTTGGAACTCCGACTGCCAACCATGCAGGAGGTTCCGGGTTCAATCCCCGGCCTGGTCGAGGGTTGAACTTTGAGCGACCTCCTTTCGCCACACCGTCCGTGGACAGGGACGTTAAGCCGTTGGTCAAGTCTCTCAACGTTCTATCGGGGGACTTAAAAGAATCCACACACTTGTCGATAAGAGTAGGCTAATGCCGGTGTTGTGGTCGGTGATGAGGGCCACATGGGAGAGTACATCCTATGGATGTAAATGTGTTTCCCTCAATAAATAAAGGGTCTTTACTTTACTTTACTTTACTTTACTTTACTTTACTTTACTTTACTTTATTTACTTTACTTTTACTTTACTTCACTTTACTTTAAAGAAGAGAAACGTCAGAAATATTGCGTTCTTCATATTTGTAGGAACCCAATTTTGATGCGGCTTGGAAACTTGCCCTATTTTACCATTTACGGCTTGCAAAAGTAAGAAAGCACCCCCCCCCCCCCCTCCCCCTAGAAAGCTCTTGAAAACTTTCTGCCTGAATAA
>JAOEJI011044012.1:0-13066 GCA_025448255.1 Umimayanthus chanpuru
TGACCTTGCAACTAAATGGCTTTCGTGCGCGCGAAAACATACAAGAAGAAAAAATTCAAACACTCAAGCTTGCGAGATTCATCCATTTCATGCGATTCGTGCGATATCATTTTTCTCGTGAAATTTAACGTGGAATTCACTCGTCAAGCAATGGATTTTCCTATAAAATTTGTTGGAACTGGAAAATTAATTAGAAAATTGATTGAAAAGTGTATTGTGCGTACCCGACTGAAATCTTGGTAGAATTCAGTATTATTTTAGTGGGACTCAATTTTCCATTGCTACGTTAACCTTAGAAAACATATCTCTGGCTACAATCTCGGCCAAAATCCTTAAACTGGTCTAAATGAACAAGATTTTTTTCTCACCCTGTCCTCTCTCACCCTATTCAACGCTAATAACATTTTTCTCTAAACCTCTGCAGTAGCTGCAATCACAAAACAACATTGAACGGGAGAAAGGGGCACTGATCAAGTGAAGATTCAGCATACTTTTTAGCCATTTTAAGCCTGTTTCATCCTTTTGTTGTCCGATATTGTAGCTCTTCTGAGTTTGGTTTGATCTCCTGTTAATCAACACAACAAAATACTCACCGACTACAGCGGCGTGTCTAGTAACTCTGGGACTAAAAATAATTATAGAAACAAAACTAACAATATAATGCTCAGAAAATTAGTCTCGGATCAGCATGTGAAATACGATTTCAAGAGTTCTACATTTCAAACTTTTCGGCAGGTGCAGGCTACCCGGTCCCCCCAAGAACTCGCGCCTTCAGCGTTCATTTTCAGGTTTTCCACGGTACAGCTGGCTGCGCACTCGACTGCGCATGTGTGACGGATTGGGGACAGATAGAACCAATCACAATTCATGGATGTGCAGCAAAATGTTTAGAAGGGGGATTAACCAAGAAAGTTCGAGTTCCATTCCTGCCGGTCATAATTGTGTAAATAGCCTTCCATCTAGTCTTCCTGTCAGTTGAAGTTTTAGTCCTTAGCATTTATTGTGTAAAGCATGGGGGGGGACCCATTACGGGAGCATTCGTTAGAAATTGTTCATGTTTGTTTAGTTCTTATAGTTTTCCTCTATGGAACTGTTTCCCCAGAACACTTCGTTCTCTTAAACGCCAACTCTTTCGTTTTGGGATCAGCTTTTACATGTTTTCTGTCCACAAGAAAATAATATTTTAAAGTTATTAAAATGATTAAAATCGTTCGATAAAATAATATTAGTAAAAATGTTTATAATCTGGAAGCTCCTCTTAACAAAGTGGTTTTGAGGAGTTATATGAACGAACGAATAAATAAAAAGAAAATAGTCAAATAGAATGTAATGTAGTATAGTAAAGTATAGAAAAAGGAATAATATTTATGAAAAGAACTGAATGAAAATACATTGCTGATTAAATGCCGACATGTAAAAGTTTTTAGATAACTTGTTTAAATAAAACTCTTTGGATTATGGATTAGTTTGAAATTTTAAACTAGAGTACTGATCGATCTCAGTTCAAGGGATAAAGAGTTCCATTCTGACGCGGTGTGAAAGCCGAAACGTTGGCACATAAAAATTTGACAGACAAACTCTTGATAGAAACCAATTGTAAAATTCGATAATACATAAGTTAATTTGCGATAACGGTTAAAGTTTTTTTTGCTCGAATTCCAGAAAGAAGGCAGAACTGAATGACCAATGCACAAAGGCGTAAGGGGATTAATTGGAGGTAACGTTGGAAGGATTTGAACTTAAGAAAAGAAAACTTCAGGAGACAACTTTGCAAAGACAACGGTCATGCTATGTAACATTGATGTTTCTTCCATACTGATTGTTTCACAGAAAATAGCATGCAACAGATACATAGGAAAAGGTAAGCTTTAATATAATATCACTTATTCAATAGTTGTTTGCTCTTTTCTATCCACAGTCTGTACAAAGAGGAAAAATTTGTCCACTTCCTTTTCTTAAATACTGTCCAAGTGCGTTATTCTAATATTTTAATTAAAAACAGATAAATTGAAATACTTAAGTTTAACCTATACTTTGCAATGTACTTGTAAGTAAAGACACACCCTAGGCAGAAGGTTTCTCACTGTTATTCTTTTTGCAGGGTTGAAATTGATTCTTACAAATCCTTCAAATTCAAATCTTCCAAATTCATTTCAAGCTGAACAGCAGGGCGATAAATACTAAATAGTCTAAATACGTTCGTTAATAGCCTTCAAAAGCTATGATATATTCGATTAATTCCAGGGTATGGGTGTTCCATTTTATGAGCTATATAAGTACGCATGACACAAATGGGTATGATTTTCGAGCCGAACAACTGCCTGTTTTATGCGGCGTGTGAGTTGTTATTTTAGAGCTTTGTTCATTCATCTTTACATTCACGACAAGCAGACAGAAACCGTTCCTGAGAGCTTAGATCATCAAATCTGAAATTTACCATTTCGCAAATGCAAAATTTTACTAAATCCATTCCCTCGTAGGGGCCAAAAGTAATGTTTATATTGAGTACAGAGCCCAAATTTGACCGAGCAATAACTTCTGCTGAGGTCTCACAAGCAAGGGCCGATTTGGGGATTTCATCCGCAATTTTGGAAACACCTCGTAAGAAAAACACAGGTTTCCAGGTCTGCGGGTTCGGACCCTCCATTTCGGAATTTGCATCGAGAAATGGTATATTTGGGGATTTGTTTTTCGGTCTGAAAACAGCCACGGTTTCACGAATTGGGCCGCGCACCACTACCAACAGATTGTGAAGTATTTCCCAACCCAACCACCCGCCATCACCACCAGTGTAAGCTGCTTTTCCTTATACTGAGGATGTACGTTTCCAAAGATCTGATAAACAAATCGCCAATGCTTTCCAGCTATTCCTTTGGCGATATAACGTCACTTTCATGAAAAGTACTTTCTCTAAACGAAATTGCGGGTGAGCCAGTTGACGCTCGCCGCAAGAGAGCACTCCAGGCTTGGTCCGCTGGTAATTCTAAATTACTGTATGTGTCTAACTTCACCGTTATTACATTCCCACTTTTCATCCTTTCGTTTTCCTCCCAGTCGTTTTCGTCACCCATTTTACATCGCACTTGCATTTTGGGTGCCAATTCAGTGTCTTGTGTTCCACAGCTGTTCTCCTGACCTAAGGTAGATTCTGTGATTCCATTAGTCAATGACTGTTTTCTCTCCTGACTCATTGAGACACAAATGGTGGGTGAATTGATTCCCTGTTCACTCGAACCTGCAGAAAAACTGACTTGACTGTCTCTCGGGGTCGATCCATTAAACGAACAGCGATCCAACTGCACCGTTATTTTCTGAGGTACAAAAAGGCAGTTTTGTGATACCTTCGTGCGTGTGGAATGGATACATATTGATTCATTTTTAGTGCTTGAATTTTCAGTATTTTGACTCTGTTCTTGTGTTGGTTCAAGAAGTCTACTACCATTTCTAGATTCATTTGGATCATTGTTTGCTTTGCTTGGTGGTTGACTCGCACTTGTCTCAGTATCTATTTCAAGCTCCATATTTGAAATTTCATCTTTGTTCATTTTGAACACAACTGGATCAAAAACTCTTGATGTTGAGACATCCTCAACTACCACGCTAACTTTAGTACTGTTTCTTCCATTTTTGTTCGCATCTTCCGAAGTGGTTAAATGGATATTATTGTTCTTGTCATCACAAATTGAATCCGAGCTCATTTCATTACTTTTAGAATGAACTTTGTGCCGCATGTTGAGAGACTTGATCAAGGGTTCGTCCTCGATTTTAAGTATTGGCGGAGTCAGCCCGTTTAAACCAGCACTAGGCACATGCGCGCTACCACCTTCGGTCGTCACTGTTTGATGAATATTCCGAGCTAACTTGAATGTTTCCTTAGCTACATTTTGCATGTTTTGTAAACTTGTTTTACGGTCCACAGTTTTTGGGCTTCCTTCGCTCTCAGTATAGGACCTCCGTGTTCTTGTTAAAGGGGGTGTCATTTCAAATGGTTGCACAGAATTCTTTCGGTCTGAAA
This sequence comes from Umimayanthus chanpuru, assembly GCA_025448255.1. NCBI lineage: Eukaryota > Metazoa > Cnidaria > Anthozoa > Zoantharia > Parazoanthidae > Umimayanthus > Umimayanthus chanpuru. The sequence goes on from JAOEJI011044012.1 coordinate 4,016, forward strand.
TCTCTATGTTTAATTCTTTTGCGACTTCCTCCTCCTCAGACTCTTTCGGTACGCTTGCCGCGATCGCGGAATCCATTGACCGTCGTCTTGCCTTGGAGGCACTGGGCGATAGAGACATTCTTCTAACTGCCACTAAGGCGTTAATGGATTTCTGCAAACAATTTAAAAAGGTATTTAAATATGTAAAAGGTCTCGTCAATGTAGAGCTAGCTCCCGAAAAGTCAACGTTACAGCTATACCATATTTCAACGTTTGTTGATCAAACATATACATGTATATGTTCACCCACAACAAATACGTTTTCATAAAAATATAGCAAAATAACTAACTAGCTGAGTATCAGTAAGAGTAAAGAAAAGCTTGCTAGGAAAAGAACTAAGATAACATTTTGGCGCAAAACACAGAAATACTTGTAAATATTTCAGCTAGAATGATTGCAAGACAACTCTCATTGCAAGAAATTCTCAACTAAATAAAAACTGCGACTCAGACCCGCAAGGCATTCTGGTTGATCCAAGTGAAGGCTGGGCGCGAAAGGCGATGTCAAGGTTTCATACCTTCCACATCCTCTTGGCCATCCAAGCTTTGTGTTTCTTGGTGTTAATTTTCAGTAGTACTACTTTTTTATTCTGTAAAAAAATGAATGAAAGAATCGATTAAGGTTTTTATTGTGCTAAGCGCCCAGAAAGTTTGGTTTTACATTTCTAGAGGAGAGCAATAGCTACATAAACATTTTATTTATTCTATTTTTAAGATATTTATACTAGTTCTCCTAAAGCCCATCTTTTTCTGGAGAGTGCCAATTTTTTATTGCAGACATAAAAAGCATCTAGCTATAGTGTGGAGTGGTTCCCGACTAGCCATAGCAAAATCAGGTCTTGTCGGGGACGTTTAAACACGTTTGATTCTAAATGTCCACAGGGATCTTATCGGCTAGTGTATGGTAGTCCCTGATAATCTATCGTGAAGAAATCCACGATAGTTCTGTAAGGTTTTCTTGTGAGCTTTTTAAACGCGCGCAAGTAAGTTTCATCAAGAATCGGCGACAGAAAATCGCCGAGTGTAAATGTGTGATGCCAATGGGCTCAACCCACCAGTAGCCACTGCTCTTCTATGTTGGTAGTAGAGTATATGTGTTGTCATATTATTGGAGAGGTGTTCTAATTGAAACAACTTGAAACTTACACGTTCTATTCATGAAACTTAAATGGTTAATAGGTCCTTTTCACAGTTCCTGAAAGGTAACCAAGCTTCTACATGAAACCAAGGCGAAGGTTGAGTTCGCACAGTTAGAGAAGCGCAAATAATAGACACCAGTGCTAATAAGTTTCTTTCTTATGATAATTATTTCCACTTCTCTGTGCCAACTCAACCTTCGCCTCGGTTTCATGTAGAGGCTTGGTTACATTTCAGGAACTGTGAAATGGGCTATTCACCGATAAAACTCCACTTACAGTCTATTTCCAAATTGTTTCCTGACAGCCCAAGTAGCAGATAAATAAAAGACCAAAAGTTTCATGATTCTTAACTTTCAGCCACCACTGTAACCCTAACTAAACCACCCCAAAAGAAAATATATAAGAACATCTAAGAGAATTTGGTGGTAAAATCTTAAACTTTTAAGAACGCCCATTCTCGGCCCAAAAAAGAAACACTCTTAGAAAAAGAGTAATTTTAAATATTAGAAAAGGGTATATTGTTTTTCTTTATGTTCCCAAGCAAGAGGGTGGTGGATCTTAGGGATAGGCGTGTCTCACAATACATGGGTAAGGGAGTATTCATTAGAGAGGCCCACCGCTTGCGAGCTATTTCCTAATTAACAAACAACTGACAACTGTCATTAATGTTCTTCAGTGCGTTCTGCAAGTTAAACTAATACTAAGGACATTGTTTAACGACCATTCTGCACTGATAATTGAGCTGCTATGCTAAACCAAACCTAGTACTATACCAAGTACGTACCGTTAGCCATGGGTGGCAAAGACATTCATCTACCGTGTATCTTTCGCTAAAAGAAAATATGTTTTAAAAATGAATGTTACGAAATGGCCATGTATAACATGCTTGGTTAAGCGTTAGGAAATCCCACATCTGAATTTGTCCCTCAAAAGTGTAACTTTCTGTTTGGTGATTTCTCTTCGTAATTACGTATATTTCTAAAAAGAAAGTTACATTGCTGACAAAAGTTCTGCCTGAATATGAACGAATCTACGCCTCAGCAATTATCAGTAAAAATGGAAATAAATTGTTTTCAAAATGTAGCCTCTTTCGTGCCTCTTTTTCGACATTTCTAGCTTTTATATTATATATTCGGATAACACTGTTTTAATAAGTCACAAGGCACCAATAAAGTTTTCTATTGTGGTCAACCCCTTTTTCAGAATCTTTAAATGTACTTCACTAGTCATCTTTTCCTTGTTGAACGAAAAATTCGGCAAAATTAAGAAAACGTATTTAGAATAAGCTTTTGGTTTCCTATCCGTTACTTCTCACACAAAATGTGGTTGCCACGGAAACGCAGAGCATCGAACAAATAAAAACGTCTGTTGAAAACGTCAGGGAGAAGGTCACAAAAGTGCCAAATGATGAGTTGTTCAATTCTTATTACTGAACTCCATATATTTCCTATTAATGGGTAAGGAGGTTTTCACATTGCATCGAGAAGAGTTTGGAGAAGATGATCAGTTCTCATATTCTCAAAACCAGTCAACTTATTCCATATTGAGACTGTGAGGAGAAGATACATGTTGACGAACTTGGTGGGGATTAAAGGGTTACAAACACGTTACCTGGGCTCTTTCTCCAGCAGTCCTTCAATGAAGTCCCTAGCGTCTTTTGAGAGATCATCGAAACAGTCGTCGTCAAAGTCCCAGTCGGCCTTGGCCACCTTCACGAGGGTGTGATGGTCGTCTTCACCGGAGAAAGGCATCAGTCCACTCAGGCTGCACATTGAGTAAAGCACAGTCAATACTAACATGTACTACACTCCTACCTTAAAAGAACGTAAGGCTGAAATATGGACATGCTCGAGGTTGTGGAAAAGCAAAGAACTTTAAGTTTATTTTGGATACGGCACAGGATCATGGAAATAATTTGTGCTCGGCTAATGTCGTCAGTGTAGCATCGCCTATAGTGTTGTGTATGTACATGCAGCTTTATTTTTAAATCTTCTTTATTTTTAATTATATTGCTTTCTTGCCGGCCAGGGTAGCAGTTAATTAACAAAGCATACTTAAGCATCCGGTTGGTTTGTGCGAATGGAAAATATTAAATGTACGACCAATACACTATAACATTTATGTGTGAAAACGTTTTGAGAATATTTGAGGCTAAAATCTTCAGAGTGTAAAGCAAAGTACTTACTGGTAAAACTTGGTTTTCACTAGCAATAAAAACGAAAGCGAAATCGCAACAGCTCTTATTTCATCGTGAAAATATCCTTGATTTGATGCGACTGTAAGCAGCGACGCAAGAATCGCAAGCACAATTGCGAGAGGTAGGGAAATTTTAAAATCTTTGACAAGCTAAATTGATGATCCGCGCTAGAAGGGGAGCAAATACATCAGGGTGTCGGTAAAGCAAACCAAATGTTTGTTTTTGGGTCCTGTGATTGACCATCAAAAAAACTGTAGGGTAGTGCCAATAAAGTTGCAGAAACACAATCCCTGCAGACGTCCGGTAAAAAGACCCACCACCACTGGCCTTGGGAGAAACCATTGGCTGGTGTATATTTTAAAGAAGTGTATGACTCCCGACCAAAGCCACTGGGAAAAAGCAACAAAGTTATTTACTTGTGAAATTCAAGACCGTTAGTACTAAAAACTCTGATGATTAATTTGTTTGATGTGGCCAACAGGACGAAGCCCTGGCCCACCAGTGCAGAAACTTTTAATAAACCAATACTTACAGAACGTATGTCAGAACTCCAAGGCTCCTAAAACGAAATACAGACAAAAGGACACAATCAAAATGTAGACCCAAAACCGAGGTGGCAATGAAATACAAAATGACCATTTCTTAATGTAACTGGGTTCTCAGCAGCTCTTGTCTTATTAGTCTTTCAAACATCAAAGTAATTTTAAGTTTTATGAAAATACTGAATGAACTTCTGAATTAACCGTACTGAAAAAGACTGCAACTGGTACTTCTACCCATAATCCTTAGCACACGACAACCCTAAAATGCTCATAAAACCGCACAGAAAAGTTCTAACAGCTCCAAACCTACCATACATGTTGTTGTTAGTACAGGGATGAATTTCCTTAAAATACATAGATTTTCTTCATGCCCATTGGTTAGGTGTTAGGTTCGCAAGGCATTGTGGTAAACGTACAGTCGCAATCTTTTTTAGTACGGTCATTTGTTAGAAAAACAATGCGACATTGATTGGTTGATGACTATGAGCTGATATTTGATAGACACGTTTTTGTCCGAACTTTTCGGTGGGCATAGGAGGTTGGCTTTAAATTTAGAACTATTTCTCCAGTGAAATGGTCCGCCAACTCTCTAGATTTGCAGTAATAAAGTGCTGTTGTTTGTTCCATCAAAAAAGACTAAAGTTTTAATGGTAACTGAAATCTTAGTCTTTATTTGTTAGTTTGTTTGTTTGTTTGTTTATCAAACCTTTATTGTGAAATAAAAACTCTATGGAGGTGGACAGTACAAACAGCTTCTTACCACATATCGCTGGACGTTGAAATGGGTTTCATGCGTATGACTTCGGGAGCTGTAGGAAGTAAAGTAAAGCAAAGTAAAGTGACTTTTGGTTTAATGGCAATAGTTCTGTCAACTTTGAACGCTGATGACGATCAACTCCGCCCTCAAAACTTGGTGTTGTCTGGAAAAAGTAGGATTTTTTTCTGGTGGGACGGAGAGAATATTCTGCCGACACGTAAGAGAATTTCCGTTTAAAACCTTACGTATTGCCACAACCGCTCACTCAGTCTAAATAAGAAAAATCGAAAAATCTAAATATGGTAAGTAGTTTGTGTTCAAGTCTATTCTTAACTTATTCAAAACGAAAGCTATACACTTGTAATTAGCTATTAAATATGTTGCGCAAACTGGATGGCTCTGGGCTGATATCTGATATCGAAAGCTGGGCGGGTGAGCGGGTTTCCGGTTAACTTGGCTTCATTATCGAAACTTTCTATACACGATCTGACTCTGATCCTGTCACAATCGATCACCATCGGTCACGTTTTATACTCACCCCTCAATAAAGCGATAGAGATTTTTCTAAGTCCCTCACGACCTGTCATAATCGGTCACCATCGGTCAAGTTTTATATCCACCCCTCAACAAGATAAAGATTTTTCTGAGTACCTCACGACCTGACATCGACCGTCTTCGACCTTGTAAGACCGTAACGGTCCGTCTCGATCGGTCACCATCGGTTATGATTTATACCCTCCCCTCAACAAAATGTTAGAGAGTTTCTCACGACCTGACACCAACGGTGTTTGACCGTGTTACGATCGGGGTCAGTTGGCGTGTAATGGACAACCCTCCTTCATCCGTTATTGGAAGCATTTGGGAGCTGGGAAAGCACTCTGCATGAATTCGCAGCGCCACGCTATTTTCCCCACGCACTCCCTCGTGTTCTTTCCCGCGTGTTTACATTTACCGATGGAGGCAGGACATTTCGGTTGTTAATTAAATAAAGCAAAGACACTTTATGTATTGAGGGTTACACATCTATTTCCATAGGACGTACTCTCCCACGTGGCCCTCGCCACAACACGCGGGCTACTCTACTATTTTTGAGAAGTGTCTGTGTGTTCTCCCTTTTGAGGTAGTAAAGCCAATTAAGCCTCTAGCATACAGATGTTCAGCCTTGCTCGAGAGGGTTAGCAACAGAAATGGATTTGCCAAGTTTCAGTAATCAGTCTAAGCGTGCGAAAAACGCTCCACTGGTTTGGTATGTTTTACTTATAAACATAACTTTAGCCACTTTATAAAAAGTACTTACCAACGAAATCTGGAGTACCAAATGATGATTTCACCTCGTTTCCCGCCTTCAAGTCCCTGGCCAAACCGAAGTCAACCAGTTTTATATCACGTGACTCGTTTTGGCTCACACACAGAATGTTCTCAGGCTGTAGGTCGAAAAAACAGGTCAGATATCGTTTATATGTGGGAGGCTGTAGTGATACGTGCACTATATGGTTTTACCCGGGGCATTTAGGAGCTGAAAGTATAATCGATGTTCGAAACAGCTGAATCCTTTCCCAAGCCAAATTGCTGATAAGAGCACAAGACCAACGAAAATCCCAGTTTCATTAGTGCATAGGCAATTTTATCAGCGCCAATCGCAACGAATTAAATCGCCTGCAAAGTTCGCCAGCACTGCATGCGGGGACGCATGGAATTTTTTAATTCCTTGGGATTATCGCTCTTTTTCGTTCTCGGAGTATTTGCGGAAGGAAATCACGCAACCGAATCGAAACAAACGGCGCCGGCTGTATGAAAAGTCATGTGATAAAATCACAAAATTTGATTGGTTGAATGGACTAGCGATTCGCTACGACATGCAACCGTATAAAATCGCAGAATGGAGACCAATTGCGAATCCTGCGAACTGTTGTGTATTTATTTGCAGATATCTGACATGCTAGAAACCGACGATTATATACGCCATTCGCTGCTATCATCGGAATTTGCTATCGCATGAGGTGACACACGGAGCGAATTTCGCAAATCCGGCGCTGCGATCGGCGTACAAAATCGCCATGTGTGTCCTTAACTCACACTGAGCGGGACGCTATAATCTATCATCGAGAATTAGACCCTAGCAGAACCTAGCACCAATTTGCACATCTCCGTAGAGAGGCAAACATTAGGAGCACTTCAGGCCTGCGTACTAAACTGCTCACCTTTAAATCCAAGTGTACGATCTTCTTCCTGTGCATGAACTGCAGCGCCTCCAGAATCTGTCTCACGTAATCAATTGCCTCGTCTTCCATTAGGAATTCCTCCTTAACTATCAGCTCAAACAGTTCGCCTCCTGGGACACTAAAATCAAGATATAAAAAAATAATTGGGTGTGAAAACCAAAGTGCTTCCAGGCGCGTAGCTACCAGTAGGCCAGGTAAGCCCGGGCTTACCAGCTTTTGTGAAACCCTAGGCCGAGCACTTTTCTTCATCCAATTTCTCTCATTTCGGAAAATGAAACTACAGAACAGATAAAATGGTCCCCGGGCTTACAAGTTTTTCTGTTCTCACCCCTTTTTTCATCTTTTTTTCTCTTATTTCGGAAAATGATGCTACAGGACAGATAAAATAGTCCCAGGGCTTACCAGCAAAATCTGGCTGGCTACGCCCCTGGCTTCATCTACCATATGTATAGCACACTTTCGACAACGGTTGATATAAATCTCAGTGTTAAATGTTGAAGCAAATTTGCCTTTGGACCAAAGAATAATTTGCTGGTATTAAAACGAGTTGTACTGTCTCTAATAATTATGTCCATTCAATAATTATGCCTCCTTTATTATTTCTTATTATTAGTATATACAGCGGAGGGGTTGGCGCAGTGGTAAGATTTCTGCTTCCTAATCCTGAAGTCCCCGGTTCGATCCCCGGCCTGGTCGAGGATTGACTGTTTAGGTGACCTTCTTTCCCGCTAAAGTTCACTCAGCTTTCCATCCTTCCGGGGTCGGTAAAATGAGTACCAGAATACATGGACCGCTTTGAAGTAGCTGCCAAACGCGCCTATATATACTTCCGATCCGCTGGGGGTAAACTGATTATTGTAAAGCGCCTTTGAGTATGGAAAAGACGCTATATAAATGCACCACTTTACTTTTACTTTACTTTATTTCATTATTATTTCTGTTATGAATATTATCAGTAGCAATTACAAACTCGGCAACTTCAATGGTGTTTCAAGCCCAATCTCATTGGTTCACTTTCTCTGACTAGTGGACAATGACCACCACCCGGGAGGTAGATAATTTGAGGGGTTAACCAATGACCGTTGTAAACTCCATTTTTATGGTGTTGACAGAGGAAGAAATTTTGGAAATGGTTACATTTCGTGAATGTATTCTGTTGTTACCGAGTTTGTATATTCTAATAACATTATTCGCTTTAATCTCAATGAATAACGGCTTTTAGAATATTTACCTCCAGCTTCGCATGTCGGCGAATAATCTGTCTTTATTCACCTCGATTTTAGAGAATAATGTTGAGTATAAACTTACTATTCCATCACCATGGTGATAACGTAAGGGGATTGGAAAGCATCGTAAAGGGCCACGATTTTGTTGTGATGAGCCAGCTTTCTCATCATGTCAATCTCTCGCAGCACGTCCTTTCTGATGCTGTGATTGCTTGTTTTGATAATCTTCGCCGCGTAAACGTTGCCATTCTCCTTGTGCATACATTTCTTCACCGTGCCATACGCGCCCCTTTAAACAAAGTAAAGACTAGCTACTATAAGTATATTTATTATAAAAATACAATTCCCTCAAAGCTGATTGGTTTACTTAAAACCTCTAGTATTCACTAGTTTGCCACTGAACTTTCTTATTACACAAGCCAGTTGTCTGACACCTGAATAAACCAATCACAATCTGACTTTTTGGCACATAAAACAATCACGAGTAAGAAAATAATTACCATGACAACAAGAGCTACTTCTCAAAATGTGACAGCAAACAAAATTGGAGATTTTTTACCCACTCATTTATGTCATTTATTGAATGCAAGTATGTTTTACTCAAACCCATTTCTGTTCTTTTTTCTTGTAATTGTAATGTTAAGATAAACTTTTAACAGATTTCTGTGTCGTTCAGTTCTATCTTTAAACACACTCGTGATATAAGAAATCGGACATTAGCTTCGCGGTCGTCCAAATTTATTATCACTCGCATGGTTACAAACTGAAATAAACTCTACTTAGTCCTAAAACAACTACAAGGTGTACATGTTACACGACCTGACAGTTAACCCTCGAACGTCCAAGGGGGATGGGGGTCAAATGGACCCCCCTAGGTTTTTCCGACCTAAAATTTGAAGCTTTCAAGCAATCAAAATGAAACTTTCAGT